>JBAMJR010000043.1:2282500-2322500 GCA_038501785.1 Myoxocephalus aenaeus | reverse complement strand
TGATATGTATTGTTGAGTTCTGAACGATGGCGTTAAGAGACGCTGATGGTTCACCAACTGGTTTTCAAGGCGAGGCCTTGCGCCCATCCCTGGTGCCACCAAGTGAGAGAGAGAGAGGCGCCATTCGTATGCAAACTGCAGCGTTTGATTGCTGTGTCCCCGAGACAAAACCTCTGTTTTCACAAGAGGAATGCCCTGCTACTAATTAAAGACAATTAGGCGCTCCCAACAATGGGGCCAATTTCGGGGTCATAAATCGACTCCTCCTGTGTTGGTTTTAGAGGTGTTGAAAACTCTGTTTATTTACATAATAACAGCAGTATGCAAAAAGCAACACCTACAAGTATCGTCGGTTCACTCAGCCACATTTTGGACGTGGGCGTGAAATGTTAACATCACTCAAAAGTCTGGAAAAATGTCTCAGAAATATTGTTAATATATTTTATGAAGGCGAGTTGCATTAGATTACGCTTTCTACGCCATTATACTATGACTTGTAAGCCATATATTGTGCAGACTGAATTGTCCCTCATGTTAGATGTCTGTCTTTAGGCTTATAACTGCCGCTAAAAAAGCAGATTATCAGGGACCGATTGCTCATTCAGTGTGAGCTTCATGAGAGAGAAAGACCCCCGAGAAATTACACTGCTGATTGATAAGTCTTTTAGTTTTTCGGAGCAGGGAAATGAAAATTGAAAGGAGAGCAGAGCAGGGGATGCGGCGAGCCAATTGTGGCAGGGCTGTTTGTGATTGGCTCACAGCGAGGCCCCGCCCCACGTGGCTTGATATGGGAATTTACTGGCGCCAGCCGCATCAGTCTGCGCCACATCTCATTAATGAGCCCGAGCGCTGCATGGATCAAGAGGTTTACACAAGCTGTATTCGCAGTCAGCTGATCGGAATTGCAACAGGTATCCAAAGGAAACATTTTGTATTTTTGTTTCTCCTTTTGTGCGGGATCGGGATGCATGCTTCGACATTGAGACAGCTGACTTCCTTTTCAACCTTTAATCATTGTAGGACCTTAAAATGCGCAATGTTTATTTCACGTGTCAACTATAGTAGATACGTATAAGGAGAGGTGCAGCTGCCACGGTGTTCTTATGCTAAATTAACATTTTGTTTTCGTCTCATTGCAGGTTAAACGGAGGAGAAAGGAGACCGGGTTATTCAAGGATTCTATTTCTGAAGTAAATAAACACAGCCGAGACTTTCACAGCTCAGGAACTACGTTGCGAGGAGGATTTAACGTGGAGGTAAACATAGCATAAAAGTAGCCCGACACGCAGAGGAGAGGACCATGGAGGTCGCAGCGGCCGACCAGTCTCGCTGGATGGCGCATCATCACGCAGTGCTGAACGGCCAGCACCCGGACTCTCACCACCACAGTCTGAGCCACAACTACATGGAGCCCATGGCGCCTTTACTGCCCCAGGACGAAGTTGACATGTTTCTGAACCACTTGGACTCTCAAGGGAACCCCTACTACACCAACTCCCGGGCAAGGGTCACGTACAGCCAAGCGCACGGTAAGATGCGCACAAGTTTACAGTGACTCTTTAAACTGAGTGTGATGAGAAAATAGGATCGCGTTTGAAAAATAAATTACATTTTATTATTGCATAATTAATTTCTACAATCCGTTAAAGACTAAACAAAGCTTTATGTATTATATCTGTATATGTTATATTTGTATATGTTTGCGTGTGGCTCTGGAATTAATGTATTAATTTAGTATGGTAACTTTAAGTTGAACAATGCATGCAATGTGCAGTAATTTGCTTAAAAAAAAATCCTTCTTGACTTCACGGGCCAATTCACCAACATAAAAGGAATTTCTAGCAAATGACAGCGAGAGGAAAGGGAAGTATGTCATTTAACCCCTCTGTGTTGGGGCAGGGGTTTCTGGAGGGAGAGGGAGAGCGAGAGAGAGAGGCACTTCCTGGATATAAAATAAAAACCGCAAATTTACTAATAACAATCTTTAGTCCGGGAGCAGCAGACGATAAGATAAGATACAGCCCTGCGAGAAGCTACTTTGAGTGTGTGTTTTCTGCTGTAAATGGGTATTTATCGATTATATCTTAAATAAATACTGCAATGTGCGAGGCGACTTTCATTTAATGGAAAATAATTTTAATTGTGAGGGGGGAAAAAAGTATAATTTCTAATTAACAGAAAATAGTTTTATCTTCATCTGGATCTAAATGTCGGACTCTAGTAATTCTGTGTATTTAGCAGGTAAGATAAAGGTCTTTCTGTTTTGCAAACTGGTGACAAGACTCTTGTTTTAAAGAGGCATTATATATATATATATATATATATATATATATATATATATATATATATATATATATATATATATATATATATATATATATATATATATTAAATACTATATTTGGATTTCAGCTCGTCTCGCTGGGAACCAGGTTTGCCGACCACACCTTATCCACAGCCCCGGCATTCCCTGGCTGGACCCCGGGAAAGCTGCCCTTTCCGCGGCTCACCACCACAACGCATGGGCGGTGAGCCACTTCAGCAAACCCGGCCTGCACCCCTCCAGCTCCGGCTACCCCTGCAGCAGCGGCACAGGCACGGCCCCGGTCTCGTCGCTCACGGTGTCCCACTCCAACGCGCACCTCTACAGCTTCCCCCCGACCCCTCCGAAAGACGTCTCCCCGGACCCCGGCCCGACCTCTCCGACCTCCAGCTCGACCAGAATGGACGAGAAGGAGTCGTTAAAGTACCAAGTGCAGCTGGCGGACAGCATGAAGATGGAGAGCTGCAGTCCGCTCCGTAGCGGCCTGGCCTCGATGAACGGCCAGGGCCCGGCCACGCATCACCCGATCCCGACCTACCCGGGCTACCCTCTGCACACGGCCCACGAGTACAGCGGCAGCCTCTTCCACCCCGGCAGCCTGCTCGGCGGGTCCTCCTCCAGCTTTACGCCCAAATGCAAGAGCAAGGCTCGGTCGAGCTCAGGTGAGTCTCCCTCACAATCAGATGGCAGATCAAACTGATAAGGCCTAATGAAATAGTTATGGGTGATGCAGCTGAGCGGTGAAGCATTACACACTATAGTTTTACCAGATCAATCATCCACAGATACACGTTGTCACCATTCTGCTGCTGCATTTCGTTTATATACGTGTATAAGCCCCTCCATGTTGGAATGAAGTGTTTATATTTATTTAAAACAATAAACGTACTAATGTCTTAATTATCAGCACTTATCTTGGCTAATTGTTAATGTTGATGCCACTTTAGACACGACTTGTTGCTCCAGTGGGTCGCTGACACGAGGGAGAGATAATTTCCATATCGGGCCCTTGTCCTGACAAGTCGTATCTTTTGTCCCATCGCACTCCTCACCACTTATACGCCGCATCCACTTAAAAGGCTTCTCCTTCGTGAGGAATCAACTTGAGATGAAACTCATCAAACTAATCTGGTTCAGGCTATGTTCAGATGTAGGCCCTTCTGCGCATGATTAAATGTTTCTTTGTGCGACTTCAAAGAAAGCAACGCGGGATTAAAGCTAATTGAATGAACCAATTATTAATATATATAAACATTCCATTTATTTGATATGTCACATATGACATATCAAATAAATGGAATGTTTATTTAATCAGAGATTAAACAATAATCTATTCTTTAAAAATACATACAAATATTTAAATATATCTTTCACGCAGACTTTATATCGACTGAATGATCAGCTGTTAGGCATCAAAGTCGCTTTTTCTTCGTGCCATAGACTTGTTTTCTTAAATGTGGCCTTTATTGCACTTAAAAACGAAGGAGTCACGACGCCCTGGCTCCTGCCATATCCTGTATACCTCCAAGTGAACAAATCACGACCTCCACCCCGCCCACAGTTCTCCTAGTCCTAACAAAGCACAGGCGACAGAGCCCTGCTGTTTGTGTTTTTAAGCATGGCCTTGGCCCAGTAAAGTGGAGGCAACCATGTAGACTTGCTTCTATGATGAAAGTCTATCTAAACAACACTTCTATATGCATAACTTCAGAATAAAAAAATAGATATGATATATTAATGCACCTGGTTCAATAGACTGCATGTGTTGGGAGTAATATTTAAGGGAATAGTTAGACTTTATGTCTGGAATCAATGTGCAGACATTTGAAAAACAAACTCGGTCTGGTAATGGCTCTGCAATTTTCCTACATTGTTCCAGCTGTTGTACTTTGAAATAATGGACCAAAAAAAAATCGAGGAACATCATAGACTGTTTTAGGCTAACACGTGGCTCCAAATGTGACTGTTTAATTATCGATATTGTCATCCATTGTGCACATGCTTTATAATACACCTGGGCAATGCTCGCCGGCTAATAATCTGACTGAATGTGAGCTGTTGTAGAGAAACTTAATACTGTGACATTTAAAAGAAGCCGGCCAGACTGTACCTGAATCAGCATCACAAACATCAGCTACGGCATTAAAAAAGACTCTTATCTATCGAAGTCGATGCTCATGTGCAGTAATGGTGATTGATGTTGTACAAAATGCCACAATGACATTTCAGTACCTTTTCACACACAGCTTCCCTTTTTTTTCTTCTCATTTCAACACTAAACATTGCATAAGACATAAATACATCAGTCATTGCCGATGCATATTTGGAGTGTTAATGAACCCGCTTTAATGTGGTTGCCTAACCTGCGAAAGCGCTTAAGAGGAAGAGAAGGGAGGTACAAAAAAAAAAAAGCGTTGAGATGCATTTCAAAAGGAACATAGCTTTTTGCTCAGGTCAGATTCCATTGTAGAGCGAGGGTGGGACTGTGGGTGTCGCTGGCATTATAACAGGAATAATGAGATGATGCTCTAGGGAGAGAGGGATACTCGAATTAAATGAATCGGTCGGTTTAGCAACAGGCTGTTTGAAGTCAGTCAAACCTGAAAGGGAGAGGAGAGCGTCTGGGAATAACACAAAAAAGTAGTCTATATAGAAAAGCACAAGTATGCACAGGACATCTATTCATTCACTTTTTCACAGAAACTTCATCAAAATTATGTTGGCTTAAAAACCATTAACTGGCCAAGCTTTTCACCAAAGTTTGCAACACTGTCCGCCACATTTAATACCCCCACCACACACGTATGTTTCCTCTCATGGGTGCCCACTGAGCTGATGAATAATGTAGTCCTAATTTGATGGTGTTTCTCATTCTTCGTGTTGGACACCTCTGGACATGTTCTGGCGGTCTCTGGCCTCCCCACTCTGGATCGGTTTACATAGTGGTGTCTGTGTCCATGACAGCCGTGCACATTGGTGCACCTGCACTCTGATATGGACATTTGTTACCATCATGAGACAGATTTTGACTTCATATTACAGGGCCGTCTATAGGGACAGCTGCTATGTGTTGCTTGTGATGAACAGTGAATTTTTTAATTATATAAATTTTGTCCTTTTCTCCTCCTCCTGAACTATATTCAGAGGGTCGTGAATGTGTGAACTGCGGTGCCACCTCCACCCCTCTGTGGCGAAGAGACGGCACCGGCCACTACCTGTGCAACGCCTGCGGACTGTACCACAAGATGAACGGCCAGAACCGACCACTTATCAAGCCCAAACGTAGACTGGTGAGTCCTAATCCCCCACTCCACCGCTTCACTTCGAGAGAAGGCACCCAAATATGAGCACAAAGCAGATGCTGGCAGCACAATTCCAGGAAAGTTATATTGTCCCTATCATCTTCCTGGAATTGTTTGTCCCTCTCACCCCCTGATAATCCGCCTTCACGGCCCGTTACAATACTGCTACTATTGCCATTGTTCCTGCTATCATTATTGCTGGTACTTCTGATACTGTTACTGATACCACGGTCCACGCTGCTTTAGTTAACACCAAGCTTGAGTAAATGAAAAGCAGAGTGGACACATCACATTCTTGGATGTACCACTGCACCCACTTTTGGCATTAACCCTAAAGCTGGACACATTTCTGTGCACTATAATTAATTAATTAATTTCATGGCTTTCAATTCTCAATTCATAAACCCATGCATTTTAATGATCTTTTAAGACCTTTACTCTCAAACAAGAGTGCACCAGGCTAATTATTTTAATATTTTCTGTATAGCTTGTATTGTTATTTTTAAGGATTGTTATTTTACAGTAACTCCTGAATCCATTGTTGTTCAGCAGAATTTATTTTCTTTTTTTACTTTGCCACAAATAAAAATAAGTTTTATATAAGTTTTTAAAACATCTTTTAACTGGTTCCTAAAAAGAAAAGATACACAAGCCATTTTTTTTTCCAGTATTCGTGAAATAAATAAATAATCTGCCACACAGTCACGAATAAGACTACCAATTCCCACTAATAATATTAATAATATTGGCTAAATTATTTCAAATTAATTACTGGCTCTAAAATAGGTATTTAAACAAAATAAAATAATACAAAGTTGAATACTGCCACAACCTTTAAACTTTCATAAAAAGTGGTTTGGGTTAATTATGATTACGATCAACATCAGCACATCATTTGACTCACCATTAAATTGGTGGCTTTAAAAAAAAAGAAAAATATTTCTCAACCTTATTATGGACCTAACATATATTTATACATTTTCTTCGTGTCACGGTGTTCCTGCTCGTGAAAAAGTCCATTACATTTTCCACCGGGTCGCCCATATGGCTGTAGCTTTTGCATTTTCAGCTCAAGTGTTTTTCAGAGTTTGTGTTCAAAGGGGCATCCAGTTGTTTCCTATCCGGATATCTGTCCGGCCCAGATAAGGAAGTCAGGCTCCCGGCTGTTTCCGCCTTCAACCAGCGCGCTGCATTCTCTGTGGCCAGACTGACATATACTGTAAAGAGATTATCACAACACTGGAGGAGCCGCTTATGTGTGAAGAGACAGACCGTGAGGGGCGGGGATTGGAAAATAAATGGATTTATATTCTTCCCTTGTTGATCGTTCTCTACGCGCTGTGGTTCAGTCATAAACGCGCAGCGGCTTTTTTTAAAACATTTTTTTACTTTTTATTTCAAAAGATAGAGGTTACATAGTTAATTTCACCTTAACATAGCAGGGTTGTTGTTGCTCCTCTCCAAAATAGCAACGAGTCCACCTGAAATTAATTAAGGGGGAAAACCTGGATGCTGCCTGCAAAGCGGAGAGCCGGAGGCTGCTCGCATGTAAAGCTAATGTTTCTTATTATGTGTGAAGAATTGATCCGCAATGGACGCAGGAGCGCATCGCCCGGCAGGACACAGGATCTTATGCGACTTGTAGCCCAGTTTCCCTGGATCAGGATAAATAGAGGGTTTACACGAGGCCTTCATTTGAAGCTGCTAGCGTATTTATTTGTAATTCATTAAATATGATAATCAGCGGCAGGCGTGTACATAATGGAGCATTATGTTGGCCCCACAACAAATGTCCCCATGTCTTATAGCGCAAATTAGAAAATGTGATCGTGGTGTAGCGGTCTGCATACACGCAATTGATTTAACGGGGGAATTATGTGTGTTTTTCTCGGTCTGGGTGTCGCTTCTTTTGATGCTCTTGTGCTCTGCGGTCTCACGACAACCAGCGTTCTGCGGTTTGATTTCAGAAAAAAAAAATCATCGCATGCATGCGATTGTCAATGCGGTGGCGCTAAGAACATAAATGTGACATGATTACACTTTTACGGGTGTCTAAAGAGCCGTGATATTCGGGCTCCAGTATGTTTGTGTGCTGCTCGGTGTCCGCGCTGACCTCCACATGTAAATGTCTCGGTATTCATGATGCATTCCCCCCCCCCCCTCTTCTCTGCTTCCTCCAGTCCGCTGCGAGACGTGCAGGCACCTGCTGCGCGAACTGCCAGACCACCATCACCACCCTGTGGAGGCGCAACGGGAACGGAGACCCGGTGTGTAACGCCTGCGGCCTTTACTATAAACTGCACAATGTAAGTAGCCTGCAAAAAAACCCAAAAACTAAACAACAACAACCTTGCACTCAAGTGCAGAGTTTTTTGGGGGGACGGAGAAAGAGGAGGAGGAGGAGGAGGAGGGGTCGGCCCGCTGGTCGTTAACTGGTCAAGTGGGCGGACAGCTCGTATCGATTTAGGAGCAGAGGAACTGTGAGAGTGTCGAAGCAAAGCCTGCTCACCCTGTCGAGCAGAACCCACCGGTCGTCTTGTTTTATTAATCCATCGTTGTTTCAATGGGGGGCGTTACTCCCTGGAGAGGCTGCAGGGTGGGACTGTCATTCAGTGTAACGGCGTCGGTTACACTGATGAGGATTTGTCTGAGGCTGCTCCTTTCAGCGCCAGCCAGGCCCTCATCGCCATGTATTCATATTGACCAGGATTGTGCTGTTTGAAATGAGACAAAAGCCCCAAAACGCCCCAGACTCGCCTTATAATGCAACTATAAATGCAAAACAGATGCTCATGATTATTAGCAGTTATTTTTTCACGCCGGTGTAATTCGTAATATTGGACTAACGTGAAACTAATTCATTTAATTTCGAACAGGAAATGCAGTATGCGTCATATTCCTGGTGCCATTTGTAAATTATGAGCTGGAGTCTACCACTATAATGTACTATTCACACCGTCAGTCAGTGAGGCTTTTGTCTGGCGTGCCCTGATCTAATGTGCTGTTCTCCACAGGTCAACAGACCCCTGACCATGAAGAAAGAAGGAATCCAGACACGCAACCGCAAGATGTCCAGCAAGTCCAAGAGGAACAAGCGAGGAGGGGACGGCTTCGACGAGCTATCTAAATGCATGCAGGACAAGGTTTCTCCCTTCGGCGGTGGGCCCGGCCTCAGCAGCCACATGGCCCACATGGGTCACCTGCCTCCATTCAGCCACACGGGACACATGCTGCCTACACCCACGCCCATTCACCCATCATTCGGTCACCCCCACCACTCCAATCGCTCGCCGGTCTGGGCCGAGCCCCTGAGTCACTGAGGCCCCTCCAGACACAGAACTCCTCCGCCTGTAGGAGCCACCACGTCGCCATTAACACTAAATGGCCTCCACATCACGTCGTAAGCTGAGCGGACTTGTTGCATCATGTACAGTGGTTGGAGAGGAGAGACTTTCAGTTGGACTTAATGACCGAATGTCGCGTCATCTCTGAGCTCACTGATGGGACGCTGCAAAGCAGGACTTTAGCGAACTCTGTGAAGAGCTAATGTGATGAGGGGTTTCTTAGTCCCATGGTGACTGAAGCTTGCAGGAATGGAGTGAATGGAGACGCTTGTCATTCCTTTTGCTTATTTTTACTAAGTCACTTTGGTACCCACCTCTCCATGACCCTGTAACAGGAGACTCACGAGAGGTCCCTAAAAAGAAACGCTGTTTTCACCTCACGGCCATCTCATTATATACTGAGATGCGTGCACCCTGTCCATCCCCGGGCTGTCGTCCATAACTGCTGTGGACAGACAGACCCTTCAGTGCTGGAGGACTGACTGACAGCTCCAGCACCCGTGCGCCTCTGTTACCAACCAGTCAGACGCAGACGACAGAACCCACAAACCAGCACTCCCCTCACATGCTGGATTGTACACCACCACATCGCTCACCACCTGTTTTTAATAATGGACTTTTATGGAAAAATACACAGTAAATAGAGTGTTTATAAATGCTTAATTGCTATTATTGTTGTTATATTTGATGTTATAATTATTGCTACGATAATTTATTTTCCCTCTTTAAGCTTTCGTCAAAGACACATGGAAACCAATGATTTAAAGGTCCAGTGTGTAGGATTTTGGGGATCATTTGGCAGAAATAAAATATCATATTCATTGCTATGTTTTCATGAGTGTATGACTCCCTGAAAGTAAGAATGGTTATTTTTTTCCCTGAGCTTAGAATAAAGCATTTATACCTACACAGGGAGCAGGTCCTCTTCATGGAGTCCACCATGTTTGCACCGCCATGTTTCTACGGTATCCCAGAACGGACAAACCAAACGGGGGCTCTAGCGCGAGCCTTTCATGTTTTCACGTTACCTAAAGGTCACCGAAGCGGATGAGGGAAATTCAGTTGGTTGCAATCTGTGACCTCACCGCTAGATGCCACTCAATCCTCCACACTGGTCCTTTAACTGTCATAGTTATTACGTAAAGAAAAACACTGACCGATCTTAGATGAAAAGTCCCTAAGCTGTACGTTTTTATCATTTTTCCATCTTACAAAAGTAAAGGAAATAAAGGAAAATAAAGTTTAATACTAAAGTAAGATCTGTCACTGCCTCGTAAGTTAAGTCTGTCTCCATCATTCTTCTACACACAAACATACAGGCATAAGACTGAACGCTCCTTTTAATGAAGAGTGCTTGATTATTAAAATCACAAGGGGATATCAGATGCATCAAGGGAAGCTCTGTGATCCCTTGAGCGTGGTAATGCTTTGGTCAGGCTCCTCCTCTATCTGTGATGGCGTGTTAAGAGAAGGCCTCTTTGTGGAGCCGAGGCCCCGGGCTGGACCATTGTACCCAGACAGCAGTCTCCAGCGGAGTCACACAGTCATACATATGCACAAACCCACATGCTCATGCACACACACTTGGGGGAAAAGAAAAAAAGGAAAAGAAAAACACAAACACAAATTCACAAAATATTAACCAATATATCCCATGCCAGGTCTTCTTTTTTTCCTTTTTAAACATCTCTAACAGCCAATTAGTTTTATGAATTTGTACGTGACAAATACTGAGTCATGAGTGCAGTTCAGTGGGCGAGCCCTTGCTCCCTGTCTCTGCTGGAGTAGCCCTCTCTCTCCTAGCTGCGGTGATTGGAGTGAGAGGAAGGACAGCGGGTCTTTAGTGGGAGAGAGAGGAGGAAGGAAAGGCAATCAGGCGACCTGAGCAAACACGTGGGGGTCTGCTCAGACCCTTCGCACACAGATGTGCACGCAGCTGAGGCTGCCAGGAAGCAGGCTCTGTTACTCCCTCATCTCGTACTCTTTCTTTCTATTTCCCTTTGTTTATCTTTTTTTCACTCTTTCTCACTCTGATCTCCCATTTGTTCTGTTTGTGTTTTACTCTCCGTCCTCTCCCTCTCTCTCTCCATTCTGTCTCACCCTGCCATTTGGCCGATTACAGTAAAATAAAAGGGCTGAAAAAAACTTTGAACAGAGCCAGCCACTAATGAGTCTGCTCGATTAGGGCCAATTGGAGGTCATCATCACTGAGTTCAGCATACCCTCACACACCCACAACACAAACCTGCCGATTAAAACGGTCCCAAGCTAAAAGTGGACCACTACCCCTCCCTGAACTCTCCACCCCATTCACATCTGCTGGACTGCTGTGGAGGTTGATCTGCTGGGGTTTCCCAGGGGTTGATCAAATTAGAAATAATATTTATCCAGGGACTTACATAGGTGCTGTTTTGTTATCCAGTGTCGCTGTAGCACTGCCTTGTCAGCTTATGCTACATCGTAGCACCCACAAAACTAACTGGCTGCACACACATAGAGACAGGACTGGTGCACTGCATCTGAGTGTCTGTTTTCAGAGAGCGAGAGAGGGAGGGATCCCCCCCTGATCCACTTGCTGAACACCAGTGCAAATGTAACGCGTGGCTGCCAATAAGCAGTCTAGCCATCTGTGTGCATCACGGTGCTGTGGGTGCTGTGGGTGCTGGGCCGTGTGCAGGCCGCGGCTCCAGCGGGTTGCGGGTTGCGGGCTGCTGCAGCCAGCAAGCCTGCTCGGCCGGGCTTGGCCGGACTCCCGGAGCCTGAGAGGGGGAGACGGAGAGAGCCAGCACTCTTCAATGAGGCCCTCCAGAGGGAAGGAGCAGGCCTCCCAAAAATAATACAGCAGTCTGCCAGACCAGTGACTCCCCAGAGCTGCCCTCGCCTGAACACACATCCAAACACACAGACATGAACACGCATGTGTACAAACATACAAGGGTGGTGCGTGGACGGAGAGGCAGTGTTTGTGGAAAGCAGGGTGACATTTCATCTCCTCGGCCTCACCAGACATTTGGTAGCAGGCACATGACATGCTCTT
Source organism: Myoxocephalus aenaeus (assembly GCA_038501785.1). Lineage (NCBI taxonomy): Eukaryota > Metazoa > Chordata > Actinopteri > Perciformes > Cottidae > Myoxocephalus > Myoxocephalus aenaeus. Next base: position 2,310,494 of record JBAMJR010000043.1, on the reverse strand, counting down.
GAAATGAATGCCTGGCTGTGTTTTGGTCTTCAGCATGAGCCACCGCTGTTCCATTTACTTCATGGTTAAATTTGGACAGACTCTGCAATGTGAGGGTTTTCTAAACCGTTTACTCACCCAGTCTCACCAGACCAGCGGCTACATTCAGCAAGACACCCCCCTCCGAACTCACACCGTGAATTATGTGACGCGAAAAAAAGAGCTATAAAATCGGATGTTACTTATCTTCACTATCAAAGTGGCGTTCCATAGAGGAGATAAAGAGGAGAGATCTCGGATGCGTCGGCGGGGTGAACATGGTGGCCACCTAGATCAGAGCATGGAGAGGTTTACGACTTCAACCTGGAACTGGATGTTTCAACTCATCTCGACTCCCTACCTCCTTGTCTTTCTCCCCTCCGCTCTTCCGTTTGTCCTCACCAACCTCCCCCCACCACCACCACCACCCCTCATTCCCTCCGAGTTCCACGTAACTCTCCATTTCTTCATATTCCCCTTCTCCATCCCCCTATACTACTCCCACTCTTTTCTCGTCTCCCACTCCCCCAGTGTATTTGTTTTTCCATCAAATTGAATTAGCGGAATCAAAAGGTATCTCGACCATCCCCTCGCAAAGTTGAGTTAGGGAGAGAGAGACATAGAAGATGAAAGGAAGTGGAGCACAGTTCAGATGCAGGTCTCTTAGTGTGTGTGTGTGTGTTGAAGTGGGGGTTGACCTTTGCCTGGGTCTAGCTAAAAAAGCATCCCTCCTTCCTCAGACCCCTAGAAGGATATTAAGGCTGCAAGAAGGGACAGTATTTAGATAATACAAACATCGGACATTTATTCCTGCTTGTATTATTTGCCATAAAGTTCAGTCACGCTGTAAGATGCTTGTTTGTCGACGTTGAGCAATAAGAGAACTAGAGTAATTTCTTATGTCATGATGGAGCGTCAACAAAGCTCTAAACTGTGAATGCTACCGAGTAACGGCGATGTGTGATATGATCAGACCGACACATGAACTTCCCCTTTTCATGGATCAAGAGAAATTCATAGAAATACCCTTCTGACAGGGCCTGACAGGAAAAGGTTGCATTAAGTAAAACACCTGGTGAACACTATTTCTGGAAACCGCCGCAGATAAACCATTTGACACTTGAACGTCTCTTACCACTTCTAAAATGAATCAACCTTAGCTCGTAACAATGTGATGTGATTGGCAAAGTTAAGTCATAACTGTCAGTCAGAGAGAGGCCGAGCTGACAGCAGATCAACATTGATTACCTCTGTTGACGGGCAACAACCGCATCCTGACCGGCCAAATCTCACTGATGATATCTCCAAATGTCATAAATTAGTCATAAAAAAGTTTTGGGGGTATTGCATCATTTTGGATGTCTCCTGCATGACCCATAGGGCCCTTCACGACTTTTTTTTCACTTCAGGCCCAATATAGAAATGCTGCTAAACTTGCTGCAGCTGCATACCAAGCTTGACTGAGAAAATGGCTTTAAAAAAAAAGAAAAAAAGGGAGTGAGAAGTTCAAACAGGAAATACTTATGTTGTACGTTTAGGACCAATTAAGACAATAGAGGTCCAACAGAGACAGTGAAAAAGAGATTGATTACGAGGGGTACTATTTAAGGGTAATTCTCGGCGAGGTTTCATCCTGCAGGGTAACATCCTGTATGCAGTAAGAGCACTCACGACTAAAAACACTCTACCATTGACTTTGTTAATTTGTTAATTATTTGGGCTATTTTTTGGGCTTTATAAAACTCCCAGACTATGCTGGGACACATTAGCTCTGTAGTTATGACAAAACTGTTCAATATTTTTTAGGCTAACTTGAGATGCATGGTTTACATTTTTGGTGCCTATACGTGAAGCGATACAAAAAATAGGTTTATTTCCAATTAATAGTAAAAAATCCAAAATCTGAAAACCCCCTTACCCTCAGAAAGTCTCTGAATCTTTCACCAGCATGTGAGTTTGAAAGTAGAGAAGTGAAAGAGGGGAAATAAACAGGGAAAGTGTTTCATATCATTCATGGTTGGCTGGAGTTAGACCGTATTGCCACAACTTGTGGTTTTGAAAAGGTTTCTGAGTAGAGTGTACTAATAATGAACACGGTTTACGTGTGGCACAGAGTTACAGGTCTTTGTGTGGCTGCTATGTTGTCGTCCCAGAAGATTATCCGCTCTCTAACTTAGCCACGTTGCTGACTGAGATGCTAATGTGTCTGGTTCTTCCTTTTTGCACACATTCCCAGCTGAAATGAGGCGGATACAAAATTACTGACACCATTATGAATTAGCTCCGGTAATCTGACCGTTTTCCCATTCTGGTCACCTCACACATTCTTTTCTACGGTAGTTGAGTGTGTAATCTGCTTAAAAAGTGGCTGTCAGAAGCAGGGTGTGGACACAGCACCCCTCCCTAGACTCACCCTGAAAATGAGGTCAGTCTCCTCTCACCTGGGACAGGGCGCATTCAGGATTTTCACCTGGGACAGGTAGTGTTCTGCTCTCATTCATGTCGTGTTCGGCTGTGGTGAGGCCCTCCTGCTCGCCTGCTCCGACAGACAAATTCATCCCCACTGTCTGAGGACAAATGAGCCCATTCATCTGGAGGCTCCCATTGACAAACTGGGGGGCAAGTACAGTACTAATGCCTGGGAGGGCTCAGGGGAATGTGCGTCTGGACCTGCCATCCTCTTCCTCGCCCATATAATGTCCCTCGCCATTCCCACCCCCTGCCCCACTCCACTCACTTTCACTAGCAGGTAACTGGAGAAAGGCGTGAGTGGGGGAGTCCAGGGCACCTTGGCTCATGGCCAGGAGCGGGAGGATGGGACCCAGGTGCCTACCCCTGGATGGATCCTCTGGACACTCCCACAGGGACTGATGACCAGACAGAGAACAGGAGGACTGTAGAGGACACTGGAAGCCCACAGAGACCTGCCGTGCCCTGCTCAGAATCCCAAGCTGTTCAGCTCGCTATTGTAGACTAACGCTGGTTGCTTGTGTGGTGGATTAAGTGACAGAGCTGCTCTGTGGCTGCCCTGAATTTACATCAGGCCTTCATTCTCATGGACCAAGGTTGTCTTCACAACAAAGCATGGCTTCTCTTAACGTGCTGTGGTGTTCAGGTGCCTCCAGATGGCCACTGACAGGTTTACCTGCAGACAGAGTTACACTAGAGAAACACAACATGCCTTATTTGGTGGGAATTCTTCTTTTTCATTCTGTTGTCGTGACATTATTAATTTACAGACACACAAACTCATGCATCACTGTGGATGAGTAGTAGTGGATGAGCAGTTTGTGCCTTGCTCAAGGGCACTTCGGCAGAGCCCAGTAGGTAAACCGGTCTGTCTCCAGCTCCCAGCACCAGCACCACACCCTGTTATCGGTCCCCAAAGATGAGCTACAGCCGCCCAGACGCTGACATGATCACTGAATCCCACAGAAGGAGCCGGCCGGCCGGGTCTCATTCCAGTCCTGCTCATCTTGTCACTCGTGCACAAACACTGCATGAGCTGAGGGCATTCCTCGACGACTGGTCACAATGTTTATCTCAGTACGAGATGCTGTGTCTATGGCTTTGCTTATTTGTCAGGCTAATACTGATAGGCAGACACATACATACATCCACACAGTCACACACACAGGCCAGTTTCTGCAGGCCAGTCTTTAGAAGATGGAACAATCAATGAAACACTGTGTGCTTCATTTAAAAAAAAGCATGATATGATTAAACTACTAAAGAGCCACAGGGATATTTTGGGGAGAGATGAAAAAGATGTAAGTGTTATTTCTAAGGGGCAAAATTGTGGATGTAAAAAACTCTATTAGATCCAGCAGAATAAAGAGGAAGAAAGGAAGTCTTTGATATCTATTACTGTATCAATGTTTTGTTCTTTTCTTAAAAAATAAGAAGAACATAATTTTCTTATTGATGCCTCTTTCATAAGCAAGGTCAGTACTGAACATTACGAAATTGGACCGACAGGACAGGAGACATGTGCAGACCTGTGACCATTAAACAGTGCATGCCAAAATGTATCAGTGGCATCACACGCACATTAACTCATGCGCACACACACACACACACACACACACACACACACACACACACACACACACACACACACACACACACACTGCAGGCCTATCTGCTGAGGATCGGTATGAAAAAGGCGGTGTGCTCACTCATTGGCGCAGTGGGATGTTGCAACCCCAGCGCCTAACTGGTCCTTATCTCCCCTGAGCAGACTGCAAAGCTTGATATGCATCTGTCATATTTGTCGGAAAGAAAAGACACTGCGGAGAGAACGCGATGAGTCAAAAAACGGGCCAGCGACATAAACTCGCTTGCGGTTTCTGCATGACCGTGATCATTTGCTTGTCTGTGTCAACTCCCTGGTTGAGAAGACGCTCGAGACAACGCAGCACAGCGCAGTTTTGCCATCACGATATTAAGTTCTTGTAATTACAGTTTTCACGCATGCGGATGTCGTCGTACACGTGATCCTGTCGTGCCCACATGCCTGCACAGAGGTACATTTTGTCATGCTGCCCTGTAAGAAAACACGAAGCCGAGAGCAGATTGTCATCATTCCATCATGGCCATTACCATGACGACAGATAAGGCCCTGTCCTCTTGTCGTCATAGCTGCCTTGCATCAGCTCCATCTGCTGCTGTGGCTAGCTGAGCCTCAAACTGTGCGGGTATGAGTGTCTATCGGAGGGCTATCTGGCCCGATAAGAGCCGGGACAGAGACAGCAGAGCGCCACGTTTACAACCGAGCTGCTCGCAGCACTCAAGGTTGCAAAGAATACAGACAGAATTGATGGTGAGAGGGTTCACGTGTACACTGTTCCTGACACGAACACATCTGCATACAGGCATGGATACGAGTGAACATGCAGGCCAACAACAAGAGATGCTCAAAGTGATCCTCTCTTAGCATTTCACACATTCCATCTCCTCCCTCTGGAGCATGGGTCAGGTTGTTAAAGGGGCCAACAGGTCATGGAGGCAGGTATAATCCCTGTTCTCTTGCTCTGGTTAACTCAAGTCCATTTCTCTGTGCTACTATTACGCCTCTGGTTGCCTTTCAGCCTGCCAAGTCATCATTAATTGGCATCACACACACACAAACACATTATACACACACACGCACTGATGCATGTGCACACACAAATACGGAGCATCTAATCCAGCTAATCCACCCTGCCAGTTGAACAACTGGTAACATGGTTAATCACCCATGTACAAAATATAGACAAGACCAAATCGAGTGATAGAATTATTCCATTTACCCCGTCTGATTAAAACATTTCACCACTGCCATGGTTCACTGGAGATCATCTTGAGGAAAGAAGAAGAAGAAAACAACACATGAAAATTAATTAAAAGTCAGTGATGTAAACGGCTTCATTCAATTATTATTATACAAGCTCTGTTGCATGATAACTGACCATGCAGACACCAGCTTCGAAGAAAAATAGGGAATCAGGGGGCCACTTTGAAACTCTTTAAAAGGGCAGGACAGACTTCTTGAAACAGGAGACACTTTCTACAAACAAGGGAAGCACTCTCCTGAAAGGGAAGAATGAGCAGTTTACGACACCCTTTCAGCCAGAAATGCTCGCTGGACACGAGCTCGTTCAACCTCGGGTCACTTCCCAACAGCCCTTGCTCCCGGTGTGACATCATAGGCCAGCGGGGGGGGGGGGGGGGGGGGGGGGGGGGGGGTTGGGGGGGCGGTGGGGTCAAAGTGAAGCGTGCTGAGACAGTAGGGTGCAGACCGAACTACGAGTCAGAGTGAGACAAAGGAAAAGTGTGGCGGCTGAGAGAGGGCTCTCTGATTCGTTTCCTTGGCAGGATGACAAAACTGTGCGGAATGCAGTGGAGAGGGAAAGAGAAGTGATCAAGAGCTCAAGAACGAAAAGAGGGGAAAGAAATAGACGACAGACGAGGGGAAAGAGGCCTGTGGAATAAGCCAGGATGGCAGGGCCTTCCATTGATTCATTTCCCCTTTCCCACCCTATTACCATTCTCTGTTTCTCTCTCCCACCCTCTCTGTAACTATACAACCATTAGCTACCCGTCCGTTAGCTGTTGCTTTCTGTATCAAAACAGCATCTTTCTGGCCTGGTGGGGGGAATACAATGAAGGTGAGTGGTTGCTCTCTTTACATCGACACATTAAGATCTGCACATTGAAGACAGAAACTATCTGTAACTGCCAAATAAAACCAATGAAAGCTACAATGAATGCACACATATAAGACAGCAGACTACACACACACACACACACACACACACACACACACACACACACACACACACACACACACACACACACACACAATTCAGTGGAGAGGGCAAAAGGCTGCCTCTGTCAGCCACATTTCACAGTGGCCTATCATAGCCGGGCGTACCAGGCCTGCGGCCAACCACTGCTTATGCACTGGGTAAACACTCCCACCTCTGCCCCACGGAGTCTCGCCCACACACTAGTAGAGTGCCATCCAACATGAGACCCCAGTCACACATACAGGCATGTGATTAATGGAGTGTGAGCATCAGATATGACAGCGTCCCTACGCCCCTGTTACAAAGAGCCACACACACTCTCTCTGTTTCCTTTTGGCCCTTTTTGGGCCCATCGCTTGTGTCCACGCTTTGTCCACGCTTTGTCCACTGACTCTGGACTCCTGTCAAGCCAGCAAGGCATTTTGCTCAGAAATAACACCGTGGCATAAAGTTTCGTTCTTAATTTGACAGTGATGAAATGCAATGCCTCGGTGTAAAGTATTCTTAATACCGCCATTATATATACAGCCTCTATAATGAATACTGGCAGCAGATCCAAGTTTCGAGACACACACACACACACACACACACACACACACACACACACACACACACACACACACACACACACACACACACAGTATTAAATAGTCAGTAGACAAGGTCTGTATCCAAGCTTCTCAGTGGACACAGTTCACACACACACACATCGATGTATTCTGTTCTCAGTGCATCAGAAGTGCATCGTGATGCGGCGGTTTGTTCAGAAGACTGAACTGAAGCCCCATGTTTACACAGTGCTAAGTCAGGTCATGAGCCATTTGCGTAGTCTTCCCCAGTTTGAATGTATTTTGGCTTCATTATGTGCCCATCATGTGACAGCAGTCAGCCCGAGTGCCCCCCTCAACGGCTCCATAGCTGCTCTTCCCTCCTCTGCTTCTTCTCATGCCCGCCCCCCCCCACTTTCTACTGGCGCCTGCACGGTTAGTTAGATTGCCATTGGACATCATGTGACAAACAAGCAAACACACACACAAACACACTGCCGCTTGTGAGAGCACACACAACCATGTGCACACACGCGCACACACGCACACACCATCAGACGTACAAACAAGTAAACTACAAGCAGCAACACATTCATTGGTCATTCTCCCTTCCATTGACTTCTTTCATGTGGGCTAAGTTGAATGAGCAGAGCGCTCCAACAACAGAGTCCATTCTACTGCCAGCGTGGAGGCTGTGTGTCCATTCGTGTTAGTCCCGGCAGTGGCCAGACACACCTTGAGGCAAAATGTTATCTATCACTTACTGTCGTTGCAGCCTTGCCAAATTTGGGATTTGTTACTTGTTTTTTTACATGATAAGTTCATTTAAGCTGGTCATGATTCAGACAATTATTTAATGATTTATATAGTTTGTCCTGTAACGACTCTGTTTCCATTAATATTTCTGAGAAAGAAGACAGTTCAGGCCTTCAAGCGCTATAATTTATGAGGGGGATTTCTCCATTTTGAGACTTATGGATGTCAGAACAACAGGACATATTCATATATTGAAAGTAAGCCCTTATTAGAATAACACCGTGTTGATCCCCATACTCATTACTCCCTTACCTACAGCATCCAACCAGCCTGGGCTCGCTTGAATCCCCCCGACTGCCCCCCTCCCCACTTTCCCTCCTTGTCTGGCAGACCTCCAACGTCTGAAACTCTAGACAGCGCTGGTTCTGCCCTTTCCACAAAATTTAGGAAGCCATTAGCAACATCAAATCATTACTTCAGGAAAAGGGAGAGAACGATGGGGGGGACGAAAGAGAGGAAAAGAACAAGTGAAAGAACAAGACACACGGAAACACAGAGAGGTATCAGATTTCTGCTGCTCTCAGTCACCCCATTACAATAATGTGCAGGGACCCATTTTACTAATACATAATTGAATGATACACACAATAAACAGCCAACAAAAATCGCAGGCCAAGAAGGCTGCTGCACTGGATGCAGCGACACTCCCTGCAGGTAGTTCCTCGCACACGTACAAAACTAGAGTCTCAAAGCTCAGAGTTTTGATTTTTATGAAAGAAACTGGGGGAACAACCTCCACAGCTTATGTCAGCACTATAAGCACAAAACAGATTAACTGCAAATAAAACAAACAAAGACAAACTGGCACTACCAGATGTTACATTCACACTAATGTAGATTGATTCCTCTTTTCTTGCCCTCCATACTTCTACTTTCCCTGACTCTCACCCTCATGCTCTCGTTACTGCACTGTCACCCCAACACTAATCCAGTGCAAATGTAAACAGGCTTAGGTCCTCATTCCTCGCTTAAACCGTATCAAATGTATCAAAGCAGAGGCTCAGTGGTGTCCTTGGCTACAGAGGGGTCAGAGCGGGGCCACACGGGGCCACACACTCTACTCAATTAGCTGAAGAGCCAGTTAGTCTGTCTGACCAAGTCCGTGTGCGTCTCGGCCTGTGTGTGTGGCAGACGGGAACAGTTTGTGCACGTCGATAGCTTTGTCTGTGGATATAGTGCAATATAGTATGGCCCAGAGTGTGTGTGTGACAGAATGTACACGGAGCAGTGTACTGGGTTAATAGGCCAGTTCACGGTCATAAGGGGCATGAGCGTATATAATCGAGTGTGTGTGTCTGTGTACATGTGTCTCGCAGAGACATAAAGTCTCAAAGCGCCACCAACCAAAAGGGAAAATATGTGGAAGGTTGTCTACGGGCTAAGGACAATAATGCAGCCTGTGTCTGCAGCAACATTATTTCTCTGGTTATGTCAGAAGCCCTGGAGGAGTCCTCGGTGGAATGGAGAGCGCATCAACCCTGTTTCCTAACAACCTTAATTATCCATCTATTTCCTTTTATATTTAACACAGAATACAATCCCCTCTTAGATGAGATGCACATGAACTCTTACAAGATTAATAGAAAAAACCTTTTGAACCTTTTTTAAGGGGAAATTATCAGACACAAGTATCACAAAGTCACAACTTGTGACCAGGGTGTTAACTTAAGACATGTAACACAAGTGATACATTTGTCCATTTTGTTGAAACAAATCTATTTGTTATGTCACATTTAAAAAGTTAATTTGGGTATTTTTTTTTCTCCCTGGGGGTATTCTCTCACATGGAGTGGTTGTCCTAAGATAAAATCCTTGGCCATAAACATTGACCCTTCCTATTACATGTTGGTGCATCGGTGGTTGATACATATGTGGGAAAGCGCTCATTATTTACCTATCTTGTTCTACAATGGAACAGGAGGAGGGACGGAAGGGTCCCAGGAGACTTTAATTACAATCATTTTTTTCTTGTCAAGCTCCGATCTCATCAGCTACTCATATGTTATTGTTCACTTTCACAAGCTTGAGCCAATTGGATAAAATCAAACTAATTAGCAAAAGTTAAACCACAGTTTGGCTCCACAGTCAAATGAAGAATCGCCAAGACAATGAATAAAGTCTGATATAATAATAATAACAATAATGTCTATTGCTGATTTTTTTTTTTTACCCGATCAAGTAATCTGTATCATTACGGTCAACATATTTTGCGGGCTCTGGCGGTCCCTTAGGGGCCCTCCAGTATAAAGGATCCTCCTCCAAATCTCAATCCCAAGCCCATCACTCTTATGCAGGCACTCAACTGTCAATCTGACCCTGATCTGGGAACCAGGTCTTATCTGATCCCCCAGGGCTCCCTGGAGGGGTAGAGGTGGGGCGTCCCAGCCAAGCCAAGCCAAGCCATGTCTACATACCTAAAACTCAACTGTGAGAATGTGTGTTTTAAATGTTGGTATAGAGTGTAGACATTAAACAACAATTGGGCACAGGGACCATAATAAGTAATACATGTAATACAGTTGTTTTAACTGATGTTGAAATGTTCTAGCCATTTGTCTATTAATCATAAAATACCATGACAAAGATTGCTTATATCATGGAGAGAAAGAACAATCAAAAATGTATTTTACACTGGTCGAATAAATACACTTATATAGCTGGGGGTAAAATAATTACTGATGCATGAGTGTGTGTGTGACTGAATGGCTATATTTAATAAAATTATCAGACTGAATCCTTTCTACGTAAAATGTTAATCTAAAAAAGAAATACTTACTGTAACTATCAGATAAATGCAGTGGCATACCAAGTACAATATCTCCCTCTGAAATGTCGTGGAGTACAAGTAGCCTTTATAAAGTAGCATACAATGAAAATACTCAAGTTAAGTTAAGTATCTAAAACTTTGATACAGAACGTGATTACATTTACACAGTTGATTCAATATTTCACTGCTTATCTTCTCATATCAAATATGACCCCTTCTTTGACTCCTTATCGACAACATTATGATATATTTAAAGAGTACAACATTGATTAATTGGTCCTGGTCTTATTTAAATCATATACATGGTTAGACTGATGATTAGATGAAAGACCATCTTTCTAATCCTCATGTTTATAAACATCGACTCTAATGCAGGTTCGAACAACAGGACTGGCGCTTATCTGCTGCTTCACAAGTAGAAATCTCTAATGGTAAAAAATACGGATTGTTTTTTCTTTTCGGAAAAACTGTAACGATAAATGAAAAACATTCAATAACATTATGAAACAGGAACTGCTTCTTTATTGCAGCGGTTATCTATTACATCTTATCACTGCTGTCAGGTGTCAAATGAAGGAAAAAAAAGACCAACAAATTATCTTAAACAAGGTGCACTGTTGTGTAACTAGCACTGACCTTTGAAGTGACTGGAAATGATCTTTACAAATGTGACATCAGGTATCCCTTATAGCATTTAGTGTAAGTGAATGCTTTGTCAGTGTGTCCGTCCACCTCTCAGTGTGTATGACATTGCATCGGTGTGTTGACTTCCTTTTATCGACGGATTCAATCATGCAGAAATAAGCTCCGTCAGGTCTTGTAGCTAATCGTCCCGAGGCTCGTCCATCAGACGCAGATTCAATTGGAGCCTTTTAATTAATAATGCCGTTTATCGGCGGGGACATTGGGAACTCGTCTTTGTAATTGGGACGCCTGATTAGGCTCCGGAGGAAGCTTTTAAGCCAGCAAGGTTATCAGTTCTCCTCCCTCTGCCTGTCATCATCTCCTCAATGAGGACTCCCGTTTTCCTTGTCTGATCACTTTTATTGTATTATCTTCCCCTGCTGGTTCCTTCGTCTTTTCCTTTTTGAATCGTTTGCTGCCTTCAACAGGTGTCTGGCATGGAATTCCTCCAGCGAGCTGCATGTACAGCGTATTATACATCTCAATGCTTCACATTTTTATACATCGTTTCATCAACTCCCTGCAGTCTGAGTCAGGCCTACTGCTGCAGAAAGTGAGGCTCAGCACTCAGAGAGCTGGACAGCTCCTGCCTGATATGAATGGAGACTTATTGATCCTGGCAGGCTGTGGTTAGGGGGCCCTAATGCATTTACACCCTGCTGTAGTCCCTCTACACATTCTGTTTGTCCCTCTTAATTACAGCTACACTATAACAGATCCATACAACTCCCCTGATACTCAATGACTTTTTCTCCTATTTTACTCCTATTCTCCCCATTTTCTCCCCCACCTTCAGCCCCTCCTCTGGGATCCCTGGGGCATTCTCTCTAACGGCAGTGTTTGCAAGGCCGGTCTGGTGTTGGCATGGCTGATGTGTTTTGTTGTGTTTCTTTCAAATTGATTCAAATTGACCAATAGTGCATGGCAGCAAAGAGGAAGCGCCCACAACTGTCAACTGAGGCTCCATGTTATCATGTCTCCATGAGTTTGATTTTAAGTGGAAATAAAGTAACAGCATTAGATAATATAATACATCTCATGGGATCTGATTCTGAGAATATTACACATATTACGGATTTTTAAGCAGTTTAAACTGGTAAATAACCACAAGGTAACTGCAAGATAAGCTCAAGGACACGGGGAGACTAATTTAGGTATGAAACGAAAATAAAAGTGAGCGGAAGGAGATGAAACAGCATTTAATTTCATTGTTATGAATTACTCCGTCTGACAGATCAAACAACATTTTTGTTAGTGTAGGACTAACATGTGTCTTACTTCCTCCCTTCCTCCATCTTTGTCTTCCTCTCTCTTGGTATGCTGTGATCTCTGAGGAACGTCCCACCCTGTCTCGGTCTAAAACTCTTCACCCCACCTTTACTCCCTCAAAACGTTGTCTTATAAACCGCATTCTTAAATTTGTAGACAGCCCTGACCTAGTTTTGACTCCCGTCGCCTCATTCACTCCAAAAGGGCAATCAGAGGAGCACTCAAAACATCAGTTACACTTTTATAAAGTTTAAATGAATACTTCCTCAGCAACCAACAGCACGTTCAGATGACTAACAGCAATAACAAATGAATCACTGGGGATAAAAACAAACCAAATTTCTTTCCATGCAATAAAACACTTTAATGTCCCATGTGACTAATATCTAACAGGGAGATAATGGTGTTAGGGGTTGTGCTGGGGAGAACTGTGATCTTTGTCTGCCTGTTTAGAAAAGACATGTAAATCATCCGAGAATAGTCCTAAAATGTGACACAGGAGAGAGCCAGATAAGAGAGGCAGAGAAGGGGGGCCGCGACGATGAGGAGAGAGCTTACCAGTCTGCTTATGACAGTGATCATTCAAACACTTTACCAAACACTTTCAAACGGCATTATTCCTGTGTGACACCCATCTCGTGTTGGATGTGAAACGTACAAGTACAATATGTATTGAGCTAAAACAGAATTATTTTGTGAATACAAATTTGACCAACAGAATGATCACTGTTGAAAACCTGATCTGAACCTGATCTCTATTTCTCTTTCTCTTTTGTTTCTCTTCTCGCTGGTTTGAAGTGGGCGGGCCCCAGTGGGAATGATGTCACATTTGTTTTGCACCAATCAGGATTTAGCAACATTTGAATCTGAATATGATGATGTTTGTGGTGTGTAGATCTTATTTTATCTAACCAAACCCACAGAGTCCTGTAGCAAATAGCTTTTCAGTGTCAAACTCTAAATCATAATTATATGACCTTTAAGCAGCCTATTTAGTCATGAATATGAATATCTAAGAATTGAGACCAAGTTTGAGAAGGATCTACTATCCTGTATTAGTCAGTGTATTCTTTAATATAGTTTTGAGCTCTCCAATAATTATATTAAAAAAAGAAAAATACATACAGTTAATACAATCATCGTTTTCCCCATGTTAGGACCAAACATTACAGAACAATATTAATGGTATATTCTGTACTCAGTGGCTCATCCAGCAACATATGACATCTGAACCTGCCACAGATATTACAACATTATCTGGCTTTTCTTTTCAGGTTGTACACACTCTTCTAGCTCGACACACAAGCAGCCTTTTCTGATATCCACCTGACCCTAGTTGGCGGTCATTCATCCTTCCAACACTGCACAACGCATTTGTTAGCTGTTGCAAGAGCTATTCTCATAAAAGTAAGAGTGCAATGACACAATAACGCCCACCGTGGTTTGGCAGGGATTGTAAGTGTGGTGATATCACTAATGGCTTTAATTGTTCTATTCCAAAATTACTTCAGGTATGGACAGGACCAAAACGTAAGAATTTAGTCCATGTATGGGGTATAATAGACTCAATTAATTTGTATGGCATTAGAATATGTCTGCTACTGTGAGAAAAATCATGGCCATTAACGCAAATAATAGCCCACTCTCCCTCATTCCTATTTTCCTTCTTCCTTGAATATAAGGTCCTGTAATTGTATAATCTGGTGGATACCAGAATATGTAAGTGATATGAAGCCACACACTTTTTTTGTGTGTACCTCCATTCACACTTTATATGTGTGTATAATGATTGGATTTGCTGTCATGGTCTTATAAGATTTGAGTGACGGTGAACTGATGACAGTGGGAGGTAGTCAAGATGAAGACTTCCAGTCAGTATTTAATAATGCTGCACAATCATGCACAAAGTGTCTCTGACAAAAACATTTATACATTTTCAATTGAGAATAACCAATTATATATATATCACTTTTGACTGTATGCCAGAGGAATTTTACCAGAAGTCCTAGAAGACGTATGAGTTGGCCGGTAACTTCTTCTTCTATGGAAATTAGTTACCATTCCACCCACTAGTACCCACTGGTCCCCTCTCATCCCACTGCTCTGTTTTGGAGTGGGAGTTCTGTCCCGCGGCCCATCCGTTGGCTGGGCTCTAATCCAGTTAGGGCTGAGGGGGTCTGGCGTTTCCCGTTTGGCTGAGCAGGCTGCGCTAAATGAGGTTTTTACTTGCCCCGAGGAGCCCGACTTTAATGGACCCTTGTAAATTAATACATGAAGAAGAGAGGCAGGCCAGTGCAGGGAAGGGTGCTCGGACAAGAGGAGGAGGAAGGACAGTGACAGTAATTAACAGGTAAAGTGATCAGTCAATCTACTCATCAATCCAATGTGAATCGGTCTCTCAGACAATCAATGACAAAGCAGCATCACAAGGGCAAGAAAGAAAAACAAATGTACTGATGTCTACCGGCAGCCACGATATTAAGTGAGTTAAGTGAGGTAGTGGCAATGCCATAAAGCTCTTAATGACTCAACATGGAGGCGGCAGAGGTCTATACACTGCTCAGTGCACTTCCTCTCTCCCACTATTGGAAATAAACTATTGTGTGTATGAATGTATTTATAAGCTGGAGCCCTTTGGTACAGTTAGAAAACAGCTCTATCTATACCCCTGCACTCGCTCTCCCTCACACATACACAGACTCACAAACAAACAGCCCTCCACTCCACCCTTTCCCACTGGGTTCCACGGGATGGGCACTGGACTCCGGGGAAATGAGGTAACACATACATGCACACACACCCACATAGAAAACATTGGCAGTGTAGCGCCATCCAGGCCTCTGTTCGGCTTTGTCCATCAAAGCTGTCAATCTCGGGGCATTTCTTATTGCCCTCCCCCTCCACCCACAGACCTCAACGCACCTTTTAAGGCCTAGAATATTTGGTCCTGCCGGTTGCCATGGGAACCATCCAGATGTTGGCCTCTGATTAGCTGGCGACGGTCAAATGAAATCAGAAGAGGTGTGATAAGATCGCGGGGCGACAGAGACTGGGAGAGTGGTGGCCGCGAGCAGGAGAGGGGGGGGGGGGGGGGGGGGGGGGGGATGCGTAGGAAGTCATAGAAAAGGGGGGAGGTGGGGTTTGCACACACATTCACACACTTTCATGCAATTCACCGGGGAGTGCTATGTTTTCACCCAAACACTTCCATTTCCAGTCTGTGTAATCTTTTGTCTTTCACGTAAAGAAATGGCACCAATTTTCACTCACTCAAAACCAAACAATCACGCTCTCTGTTTGTCTTCTGAATGAGAATGTGCCAAGAACATTTGTACAGAGTGACAACAGAGCACCTTTGACTCTTCCCCTTTCTCCTGAGAGAGTCAAAATAGAAGCAAACGGATGCAGCGGAGCAGCCTGTTAATCCCGCAGAGAGCTTGATGTTAAGTGACCTTTATGACTTTGAATTCCCAGTCAACGCCGTGCTTTCTCTCCAGTGAGGCTGATTCCACGAGTGATACGAGGTCTACAAGCTGCACAATCAAATGGCTTTTATACAAACTCCAAACAGCACTTCTCTTCTCGCCTACCTGTCCCGCAAGTACCTAATCGCATCCAAAGTCCCATTTCCTGTCAATGAAATTACATTAAACATCTCCCTCTAGGTCCTTGTCCAAAGTGACCCCAAACTCACAGAGACTGATAAGGGTGCTAACTAGGTAAAGGCTGAAGCACTTCCCAGTGTTCGGCCAGTGAAAAGAGCCGCAGTAAAGAGAACGCCGGGGAACTCGGCCCGGCCCATGCTCGCTCCATTTTCCAATAAACTCCAGCAATCAGATCAGTGCTGCTTTAAATGGACGACTTGATGGCAGCAGGCTGCATTAGCCGCTGGTGTTCTCCCAATTTGATTAGACGGAGACAGTGACAGTTTCCAGCCAAAAGAGGCAGGTAACACACACACACACACACACACACACACACACACACACACACACACACACACACACACACACACACACGGATATGAATTTTAGTTTGCATTAAAAAAGAAGGCCATGAACGTGGATGGGGATCTCACACACACACGCGCGCGTGTGCGCACACACCTGCACACATGCACGCACAAGCAGGACCTCTTGTGGCCATTTGTGGTGCTAATTGGACGGTCTGAGGCAGATGTCATTATTGTTGAGCAGTCAGCCACTTGATGTTTCCAAGTTGTTGGGCAGTCATTTGGGTGTATTAGCAGCTTCTTTAGGGCAGAGGTCGTGCCCTAAGGCTATGTTATGTGTCTTTGTGTGTCTTTGTGTGTGTGTGTGTGTGTGTGTGTGTGTGTGTGTGTGTGCTTGTTCAGATGTGTATGGTTGTTTGTTTGTGGGTGATTTATGAACGTAGAAACGACTCTCTCTCTCTCTCTCTCTCTCTAATGGCTCTGCTGCTTTGAGGGCCCGCCTTTTACGGTCATATAATTACGCCAGATTGTTTTTACGTACACAGTGGGGTACTTTTCTGCCGTGCACGTGCCTGACACGAGAACCCGGCAACAAGCTGCTAAGTGCAACAGGCAGTGTCATAAAAATGGTTGCCATACCTCAGATAGCGACAACCTCTTTCACGGCAGCAGCTCCTCCTAAAGGACTCACGGAGGAGAGAATGGTCCCTCAGTGCGCTTATCAGGTAAAATAAACCTCAATGATGCAAAGTAATGGGGTCATATGAGAATGCACGTGTGAGGTGGAGACTGGAAACTCGGCTCCTTATCACAGGGGGGCTAGACAGAGAGGAGTGAGACTGTACTTAACAGATTTAGACGGTCAGTGAAGCCCAGCACCTGGACAGAGAGAAAGAGGGAGGAAAGTCGTATCTCAGGTTACGGTGCAGCCAGCCCAGCCTGAATCTTAGAGATACAGAGGAAACCTGGACAGGTCAAGAGTGGTAAAACTTTTAGCGAGAAGGCAGACCGAAGGGCTGTTTTTATGACTCAGACAATTTATATGTCCCCTTTGCAATCTACAAATTCAGCAGTTACACAGTTTTGTCAAATGAACTTCTCGACGCTTTTTTGGAAGTGCCACATGGCAGAAAGAGAAAAGGCTGGAAGTAGATGGAAAGATTTAAAATGAGTTTACTCATGCATAACTCTGTGAGCAGATAAAAGCAGACCAGCGGCTGTTTTTTAGTGTTTTATGTTGGAAACACATTTGTGCAGCGCAGCGCTACCTGACGCCTTCTGATCCCGTGGCTGATGATGGACTGCGGATCAGCCAGTTAATTTAGGCCAGATAAAAGCCTCTCATCTCTGCCGAGGTAGATTACTGTAATAGCAGCCTTTCTCATCTTTTGATCTTTTTTTTACTGCTGCGTTGGTTCATTTGCATGTGTCAGAGATACAGCTTTATTTAGGGCGCTTATTAATGGGAACAGGAGGGATTCTAGATACTAAAACCTGAGGTAGATTAGCACTGACCCCCCTGGATCTCACATGCTGTTTCTTCACATACATTTGCGAGCATATCATCTGTGTGTGTGCAGGTACACACTCACAACCTACAATACTGTAAATACACACACGTACGAGTAAGATGTAGACACATGTGATCTAACAGCGCTGTGTGCGCAGAAACAGCATGCAGAAAAGAACACAAACTCACAGAGTGATGCACACACACATACAAACAGCATATTTAGAGACACACGACGACACACACTTTAAACAAACACAAATATTCCTTCATGTCTGCCCCTCACTGACAGCTTGTTGGACTTCTAAGCGTTCTCTCAGGCCTCGGTCTGTCATCTTCCTGTCTCTCCCCGCCTGCTTCGCTCCAGCAGATATGGTCGATGTGGACGTGTACTTTGTCCAGATCATCCGTGAGATGAGATGAGAGGAAGTGGGAGGTATTGTTCTTCCTGTGGCGCTAAGCCCCTGGGCGATTACCCTGTCAGGAGGGAGAACTCAGCGCCGGCGCCGACTGCCACAAACCAGCGCTAAATCCCAACTGATCGCAAAAGAGGCCGATTTTACACTTTAGATTCCTCCCATCTCTTAATGCGGCCGATGAGGCAGAGGATCTTCGCCTCTCCCTCATCTTATCCGCTGCTGCTATCCTCCTCAGACGGTGGCGTCAACCCCTAAGCTTGCGCTGCGGGGATAAGACTCAACGCCTTGTCAGGCCAGATCAATGTGATTTTACAATGTAGTCCGAGAGAGGGGCCCGTATAGCCAAGCGAGGCAAAACAACAGCGCTTAGCCCCTTCCACATGCTCAGGCACTGCTCAAAAGTGACTCTTACCACCTCTGTGTATCTAGCTTGCTCAAATAAGATAGCGTAATCTTACGACAATGTTGTACACAGAACCTGCCAACTGCATCTCCTAAATCTGACTACCTCACACATACCTGCGCCCCCCCTCCCCTTTCCTCACACTATCTTTAAGTTTATCACATGGGTTGATCTCTCTGAATGCCTCATTGAACTCCTACATCGGTTTATCTTATCTATTTTCTCAGAAACACTCCTCGGGACAGTTCTTCAAATTCCACCTCAAGTCGTCAAAGCATTTCTTTCGAGAGATCACTCGAGGATACTTCCCTAAAAATGACAGATATGCATGTTGAAGAGTAATTAATAATAGAAAGGCAATTATATTATGGCATAATGCAGTCAACGGCATTATTAGTTTTTTTTTCTCTTTTCAACTGACTGGAAAAGCAAAAGAATGGACTGGAAATGAGGCTCAGGGGCAGATTGACTGAAGGTGAAATGAGAAATAACTGAAATATTATTCCCCATCAGAGCATCCAGCTGCATGGTGACCACCTCCTCTCTGCCAAGTCCTCCGACTGATTTCCTGTTTGGGTTTGATTATCATATAGGGCCGCGCTAGTATATCATCCCCTCCCTCTCTTCTCCTCTCCTCTCCTTTAGTTTTACGAGTGACAGTTGGGAATAAAGTAGAGCGTAAATCTCTGGTAGTAATAAAGCTGCTCAGGCCAATGTTCCTTCCTAATGCTGGTTCGTCTCTCCCTCATCACAAATTTGTACTTTTTACAAGACAAGCCCCGACTGCCTTTCATTGCTCCCACTAAGTCATCCTCAAGTGTCAGCTCTCAATCCAGGTTTAAGAATATTGGGAGATCCACAGTCTGGCACGAATACATCCTAGTGAGTAGCAACACACATTATAAACACACACATAAAGTCAGAGTGCGCTCATATGCTGGGCCCGACGCACAAACATACTTCTAACAACTTTTGAAGACGCACACACACCGTTCCCTCTGCCTGACCACATTCCTGTAAAGGGCGGTCATGAATCTTGGTCAGGAATCTGTGTCCTCTGCTGGTAAGGCAGCCTGTGGCAGCACTCCTCCTATCCCCATTAAAGTCACCCCTGGGTGGGCAGGAGAGACCCACACCTCCCTGACCTCCATCCATCAGCCAGGAGGGAGTGCGCCTCTGCTCCTAAATCCATCTGCTCTAGCATGCAGCACCAAAAAAAACACACACACACGCTCACACACGCGCACACAAACACCCAGCCTCCAGCAGCATCTTACCTGTCCAAGGCCCACAGGTGTCACAACATGCACTAACAGCTCCAAACACACAGCCCACAACCATCTAATCACTCAACTGTTAGATAACAGTGTCAGGTGGTCACATATGTAACGTATCACTTACAAATCCATTTTCTACTCTTGATTTGCAACGAGGAGGACAGAATGCCATTAATTCAGGAAAGCTTGAGCATGATCACAAGAGCTATGTGACTTATAAAGCAGTAAGCACAACACACACATTTGCCACATACTGTCAGAGTCTTGGCCCAAACGCCCAGGCATGCTTCTGAAGGCGGTTTCGGTTGGTTGACAACAACAGATCTGGGTGAATGCCCACAGGTGGCTAAAATAATTCCCCAAAGCAATGCAGCATGTAATTCACAGAATACCGCAGATTGGTGCTAAACTGACTCGCTGTGCTCAAGCAACTTGATCTCTGTCACAGCAAACCTCCGTATTATTAAACAAACTAATCTCAAAGCAAACCGCGTTCACTCCAAATCAGAGTGTTGTGATCGTGGTTGTGATTTTGTGGTTTTCATAACTCTGTTGATCTGTATGGTTGAATAAAATCTGGCTCAAGAAAAAGTGCAGAAAAGATCACATTTGCATATCTGTGTGTTGCGTTCCGTCCTGCAGTAGCAGAAAGGGAGCTACTTTCACAGTTACACTACATCCACACTAAGCCATCTTAATCTGAATAAATATTTTTTCCCCCACTCTATGGTTTGGCGCTCTGTCCAAACCGCCATCTCGGTTAAATAGATGAGGAAACTCGTGTGTTTTAAATGTGCACGGGGAAAATTGAGCTTCTGGTAAACGATCGCGGAAGCCTGCTCAAGCACTACCGGTTCAGCCGGGAAGACAACTTTCTGTCGCCTCTTACCAACATTGTGATCATTAGAGCAGGAGATGCTGTGATCCTGAACAAAACATAGCTATCAAACTTGGCAAAAGGAAATGGTATGAAAGAGAACAGCTGTACTGTGGATTGGGCAGTATTGAAGACACTACGAGGTGATCACAAAGAGAATGGAGGGCAAACCAGTACGGGCTGTCTGGCCCGTCTTTACCAGGTGTTGAATGTGATGCACACTTGTTCAGTTTGGCCTTCAATTAAAGAGGAAGAATAAGAGTGTTTTTTCTTCAATGAATGGCACCTGCTTCCCTTATTCACAGGCTCTAAAAGAAGCCTCCACATTACCAAATCAACTGATGCACAGAGAAGCTCCCTCATTTCTGGCAGAAACCCTACAAAATATTTCACTTACTCACAATTTTTCTGACGAGCAACATCCTCACAAAATCAACCTGACAGGAGCCTTTGAGTGAAAAATGGATCCCTGGAGTATAAGCTTAAATAATATGGAGTCAGACGGCCATTTGGCCAGTCAGAGCATGTCAGGTCAGACAAACACAGACCCTGAGGCTGCCACAATGTCAGAGGCCAAAGGCTGCGAGCCTCAGTGGTGTGCAGGAAAACCCTCCCACGTATAGTAAAAATGCAGTCTGTAAACAACAGATTAGTTCAGTAACAGGGGCTTTTAATACATATGTGGGGACGCGGGTACCTAACGCACACATGAGCAGTCCATCAGACCGCTTCTCACAGGGGTGGGACTGTGGGAACCATGTGGTCACTTCCTGTGCCCGCGGGCCTCAGCCAATCGTCATCAGATAAGAGTCACAGCTCCGCCAATCAGAGCTGTGACTCAGCTTCACATGGTGGGACAGGGGACGCGATAAGGACATAACTTGCCAGGGAAAACGTCTTGATCTCAATTGTACCCCCTTCAACCCGACCCTCTCCCCCCTTCCCACCAAAATAGTTGTTTGGAGACAAGGTTTCTTTTTGTCTTTCGCCCATAATTACGCTCCCTTTCATCTGCCCCCCTGTTCCCCTTGACCCCTACTCTGGGGTCAGTGGCCAGGATATCCCACTCTCCTCGGGCCAATAATGTGCCTTTTAGGGTGGATGAAGAGGGGCATTCATGCCAGGCAGACAGGAGAGCAGCGATGAGGGTAATCACTCCATCACACTCTGCCCCCGTCTGTCCCAGCTCCTGCCCAAACACCCAAACAGCTCGCCTCGCTCCTTACATCAAAGAACTGGACCCGGACTGCAGCCTCGGCTTCGGCACTGCGCAGCACAGAGGGCGACTGTGTCACCAGCCAGGGAAAATCACAGTGGTTCACCAATCTAGTTGTCATCACGGAGGAAACCCCCCACAATCTCATTTGGTGATACAGTGAGGGAGATTGCTGAGATTCAAAGAATTTAACTCACACGCCCGTACGTGGAAGTAGTACGCACATAGTGAAAGACTAACACGTAGACTGTGATCAAACAGACCTTTAGCAAAGAGGGCCTGAACAGCCGGAGACCTGTGCAGTGAGTCATTAAGGAAGTGTGTGAATCTTGGGGACTTTTCCATGAGCTAGACCTTGGGCAGACACACAGACCGTACATACATTAGCATTGTTCCTGAGCAGCGTTCACAGGAGGTGCTCTGGCTTGTAGTAAACTAGTCCCTGGACGCTGCTGTCTGAGCAACACCAACTGTAGTCAGGTTACATTAACATTATGAATGTATTTCAAAGTGCAGTATGTGAAAGAAGAGTCACAGCAAATCTACAGCATGTCCATGTATCTTATGGTTTTACTTTGCTGTAAAATGTTTGAGGGCCTCTCTTGACCCTGCATGCAAAGAACAATAAGCAAAGTGTGGAGCAGTATCTCAAAGCGTTCCACAAAAAGAGTTGAAGAATGACTGGAATTTCGCCAAAATCTTCCACTCTGTCAAAAGCCCTGCGCGCTCGCTGATACATAGACCAACTGTACTGAAAAACAGCAAACTCAACTCTCAGGTCTGACAAGTATACTGCATGCAACCTGCTGCTGGCTGTAGCGGAGGAAGAAGAAGTTGAGGGCTTGTCAATAATACATCCACGGTCTGCATGGGTTTTGATAGTTTGTTTATTGGATTAAATCCAAAGTAGCAGAAACGAGAAATCGACTCGCACCCTCGCCTTGTTCTGCCCGCTGCCGGGAGTGGAGCGTGCAGCCGCTCCTGCTCCAGCCAGTGCAACTAATAACCCCAGCACCGGGGGGCCTGATCAGTTGCGGTGGCTGCCGTCTCCCGGAACTGCAGAGTGCCGACCACACGACCAGGACGGAAAGATGAAGATGCGGGTCATTTTTTGGATTTTCTATCAAAGAGTGTACAGCAGTGTTAGCTTAGCTTAGGTTAGTAAACCAAAGGGTCTATGCCACACGTGACGATAATAAAATAGGATCTCCCACATTTCAGCAGGTTAGCAAGGAGTTCTTGTGAGATGCTGAACTCTATTTGTTTGGAGCATGTGGCTACATCTTACACATTGCACCTAAAATATAACATAAAGGAGCACTGCAGTGAACAACAGCAAGGCTGTGATGCGCTGGCTTCATCAGCAGTGGGGCCTCGTGCAGCCACCGGCCTGAATAGACCTTAACCAGGCAGCCTGCAGCCTACCAGCCTTTAGAGTTGCACTGTGATCAATAGCTGGATTAATTGCTGAAAGGGCAGGGGGAGGAGCAGAGCGAGGAGAAGGAGGAGGTCGTCAGAGCCTCAGGCAGAGGAGGGTTTCAGAAGGTGGGGGGTTAAGATGGTGCTGACAGGCAGGGAAAGCCGAAAGGGATTTAAAAGGCGAGGAGAGGGAGAGGGGAACTGGAGTTGGAGCAGTAAGAACTGGAGAACAAGCTTCAAACCCCCTCCACCCCACCCCCACCCCCAGGTCACCTGGCAGCGTGCGGGGCGGCGGGCCGTCAGATTAGGATCTGAGAGAGGGAGATAACGAGTTTATTGCCCCCTGGACGGGGCTGTTGGAGCCAGGCAAGGAGGAGGGCAGGCCAAGCAGGCCGGGGCGGGAGGCTGAATGGTGGTGGAGGGCGTCTGTGTTTGTTTTAACCTGGGGAGCAAGATGCAGCTAGAAAGGGTCTTTATAGAATAGCGGGGCAGTAAAACACACAGGCAGCATGGTTAGAATACCAGCAACAGCACTCAACCAACAGTTAGAGCAGCTCATCCATCACACCCTCGACACACACACACACACACACACACACACACACACACACACACACACACACACACACACACACACACACACACACACGCTTGCTTGCTTGGACACAAACAAATACAACTTTATCATCTCTGCGTGTATGTTTTTCCGTGTCTTCTATACAAATTGATTGTCAAGTGTTAAGTGAATAACTGATTCTGCAAATAATTACAACAGTTGCCATTTCCACCGCATACATTTGCGTGGGTTGAGTACATTCATATCCCAACATATACTGTTAGGAATTCCACATTCTCATTGATCAACAATGTGCACTTTCGTGTTATCTCCTGAGTTATTGGAAATGGGATAAGCCTGATCCTATTACAAGGAAACACAGAATAACGTATGAAATCTATATGTATTTCACACCGCTGTGATCTTTGGTCACTGAATTCTGTGCACGTATTGGGAGCCTGTATTAGCTTTGCGTGTCTGGCCCAGGCGCTGCAGAAGAGATAAGGGGAGCGGATATGAGAAATATGAAAAATAGCACTGTGATAGGATGATCAGTGAGAATGAGCAATACGGGCTGTGGTGACAAATGGGACAGAGAGCCAAAGAGGAGAGCGATGCAAAATGGCATTAGAGCCAAGGACGGAAGGATTTTCCACGAGGAGCGGAGGCAAAACATACTTTCTTAGAACGAACAGGTCAATAATACCTTCCTGAAATCAGTCATTTATTCTATTTCACCTTTTTTTGTTTTTGTTTCTAGTCATCTGTGAGAGTCTGTTTAACACTGAAACAGAAACACACTCACAAGCTCAGGAGTGATGAAGTCACTGCATGGACTACAGTGTACACACTAAGGATGTTAACGGTCTACAATCTAATTAAGTTGTCACATTAGCAGAATTAAATCTAAAATGCTGGCAGCGTCATAAAAGTCAAGCTTCAACTCTTGCTCTCAATACGTCTCATCTTTGCAAAGACATGATTATATGATATGATATGTTTGGAAGTTTTTCAAGGAACAATTCAACCAAACAATTGGAACTGGACAGACATCCGCAGCATCAAGTGAAGTATGATGAATAGCACAGATCCTCCTCAAACACACAAACCCCCACTTTCTCTTCAACACTCACTCTCATACACACACTCAAAAGGATTTTGGGGCCCTGTGGAGCGGCACGTGAGCAGCCCTCTGTCAGCTGTGTTTGCAGTGAGGCAGGCGAGGGGCGCCCTGCACCTCCGAAAGAGAGTAGCGACCCAGGGAAATGGGAGAAAGGAGGGGTGCTGTGTGGAAAGGCCAAAGCCCAGAGTGGAGAGAAAAGATCGCCCACAAAACAGCTTTCCTCCAGAGAGAGAGAGGGAAAGAGAGAGGGAGGAGGGGGCTGTTGGAACAATGCCCCCTCAGCTGCAGGTGCAATGGCTAAGACCGTGTGTGTGTGTGTGTGTGTGTGTGTGTGTGTGTGTGTGTTATGTGTGTGTAGAGAGCACTTTCTTTTTTTGTGTTAATTGAGCTGATCTGTTGTCTTTTCTCTGCTGCAAGTTTAAATCACAGCTGATTAACATGTGGCCTTGTAGAGCTCCTGTGTGTGCAGAGTGTGTGTGTGTGTGTGTGTGTATGTGTGTGTGTGTGTGTGTGTGTGTGTGTGTGTGTGTGTGTGTGTGTGTGCAGAGTGTGTGTGTGTGTGTGTGTGTGCAGAATTACAGAGTGAGCTCCGCTGCCAGTGTGAGCAGAGTAATGACACAGGCACATGGTTTGTAGACACAGGCGGACAGAGAGTGTTAACTTGATTTGCACTTGTATGGAGCGCAGAGCAATGGTTAACACATCTGAATAAAGGCTTTATGCGCTACATGTCGTACAATTGGAAGTGACTCAGCCACTAGATTAAATAGCATAATCAGAAGATTAAAGGCTTTATACCTAAGAACAGTGTAGCAACAGGGCATTCAGCTCATCTACTGTATTCACCACAGAGTCATATCACTATTATAACATTGCATCACTTCCAACACAGCCAGCCTTTCATGATTGAGTGACTTTGCACTTTTCTTCACACAACATGAAAAACATCCAAACTTCATATTCGGGGACAGTTATTGTGACCATAGGTTAAACAAAGAACACTCGAATATTGTTGAGTTTCACATCAAAACACTTTGGCGGCTGAACTTATTAAGGTCCGGGCTCCTGACGCCGAAGGTCTGTCCCTGACAGCGGCCCCATGGTGAGAGATCCCGATGTTCAGACCCTACCAGACTGGACGGCCCTGTTTGGACAACTGGTTCCTATCCCACATCACATGAGGCGTCGCGGCTACAGGAGGACGGCCCCGCAGCCCGAGGGCCCCAGTGCTGACATGCTGGTAGAAAGGTACCCATGAACCACCCGCCGGCTTTGGAGGTGGTCCTCACCCAGACACACAGGAGCAGAATTTATGGGAATAAACAGTGGACGCATGCATGTCAGCTCTAACTCACACACAAACTTAATGCACCTCAAAGTGAGAGCCCCAGGGCCATCGGCGGGGCGCTCAGACGGCCCCAGTGAGGCAGAAACACAGAAACATGTGTAAGGCCTTAAAGAAGACACTCGCCTCACAGAGGAGTGTGTCCCCTGTTCCTCCCCCATCTCACACCCCGGCCCGTCCCTTTCATAGCAGATTATTGGGGGAGAGAGAGAGAGAGAGAGAGAGAGAGAGAGAGAGAGAGAGGAGCAGAGGGTAAAGATGGGGAACCGTGATACGGAAGAGAGCGAGCGAGAAAGATGAAGACAGAAACGGAGAGATTTTGCTCTCTCCACCCCTCTCTGCAGATATTACTGCTTAATTAAAAGGGCAGCATGTGCTAAGTATTATTCCAGCTGAGATCTTTATCTTCAGCCTATGTAATAAGATCTTCAGCAGGCTTACAGCTAAATTTTCGAGCAAATTTCCTTCCTATTCTTTGCCCTTATTTCCTCTTGGCCTACGTGTGTTTTGTGCTGTCGCTGCAATCTTTTTGCGTGCCTGCATTGTGTGTGTGTGTGTGTGTGTGTGTGCCTAAGCCGAGCGGGACTGTTTTGCATGTTAATTAATGTAATATTTTGTACACCACTCTGGAGTGCGTAAGTGTTCTCTTGAATGTGTTCCAATTAAGAAACATCCCTGAGGCACAAATTGGTTTGGACACACTGAAAATGTTCCCATATTTTTACATATTTGGGAGACGGCGAAGAACGTGAACAAAATGCAGAGTTTACATGCAGTGCAAGTGTTTAAACAAATGTTTGGTGGAGTCGCACAGAGGAGGCCCGTTCCTCCCAACCGTCTGACCCAAAGCAATCTCTCCTCGTCTCAACATCTCGACAATGATTCACGTCTGCCGCTAACGCTGCAACTACAGCGATGGCGGCCGGCCTGGGTGTCAGGCTGCGTGCCTTTAAATGAACATCTCCAAAACCGTAATAGTGCAACAACCCTTTGAAGTATTATTAAAAACATGTGCCAAACACTGCAATATGATAGGCTACACCAAAGGATTCTGTCCACACAGAAATCACCTTCAAATCAGTTCATTAAGAAGGACAACATATACTGCAGATGTACATACAACACACACTCACATGTACACACACGGGGAGCATGATTGCCAAGTCATTCATGTATCATGGCTACTGGAGGGATGGCCGTGAGCCCCTTTTGCATTTTTTCCAAAAGAGTGGCTTTGGACTCACATTCAATCATCTGGTAAATTAGTTTAATCCTGCAGCAAATCTGTCCCTCTCCTGGGACGCTTCCAGAGGTGTCAATCGGAGATAAGGCCGGTGTGACAATAAAGCCACCAAACCACAGGGGGGGCAGCACTGCTCTTTTACTCTCCCATACATTCGAAGCTATTTGATTTATGGGAGCAGAAAGAAAGACAGACGTTTCCTTTGTCATTAAACCGTTCAACATATTGAAAGAAATGATGTGGGTAGTCAGGGTGTTACTTT
>JBAMJR010000043.1:2090000-2280000 GCA_038501785.1 Myoxocephalus aenaeus | reverse complement strand
GAAAAAATCTACATAGAAATCAGAAAAAATAAAAATCCACATCCGCCTGAACTTTTGAAAGCCATATGAGGCCACGGTAACTCAGGAAATAAAAATGTCCTATGCGTCGTGTATGCCAGATATTGACATCAGCGCTTTACGACGACGGTAAAATGATTTGGGGTAAATCCCTCAACGGGCGAATCAAGTTAAGGAGGTCAATTGCTCTCCATTGCAGATAACAGTAGCGGTGGAAGCCATAGGCGAGTGTTGACAGGTAGAGTGATGTATAGTACAACTGAGGGTGAGTCAGGTCGGTGACACACTAAAGGTCAACAAGGAGCGTGACCTCTCCAGGTGTGGCCTCCTCTCTCAGCTCCAACACAGCAGGCGCTCTTCCACACTTTCTTCATCCCCGTTTTTTTTATCCTCCTAAATGATCTCTGACAGGCTTAAAATTATATGCAATATTCAGTTCATCTTTCACTCCCGACAGGTATTGTAAGGTGCTGAGCAGTGATAGGAACAACAAAAGGCGGATACGAGGATAAATGCAATTCCTTTCTGCCGTCCTATTCTCTAATCTCTCTCTCTCATTTGTGAGGCCGTGCAGGGTTATGGATCGGGTGGGTTAGCCGATGTAGTGGCAGACAGATCTAATGTGTGCTGTCTGCTGCATGGCGACTTCTTAGTTAAAGCATGAGGGCGCAGGGTAGGGGGATTCGGGGGGGGGAGGTGCCTGGAGGGACTCGCACCGTGACCCAAGGATCTCCACGGCCTCTGTCAGCGGAAAATTAGATTACAACAGTCGGACCAGGGGGGGAACTGAAGAGGGGGCGTCAAGCAGTCTAAATATGGAGGGCTCAGTATGTCCATAATCACTTTATACAAGTTACATGAACCAACAGACTTATCTCCTCCTCGCTGTCCAGATTGCCAATGCTGGTGTCAAGCGTATGTGTGTGTGTGTGTGTGTGTGTGTGTGTGTGTGTGTGTGTGTTGTGAAACCTCTATGACACAAATCCGCGGTGTCCTTTTACAGTGAATGAGACAAAAAGAAGTGCACGGTGAAGCAGGGATATATCTGAATGGATGGTTTTGACACAGGAGCAGCCAAAACAGGCCAATTCACATGGTGCCATTCAGAATGTAGCCATTCTGAGAAACAGGCACAAAACATGAAGCAGTGCCTCCGCTCGATGAACACTCAACATAATAGAATGATCAATCCAAGATGGACATTTTTTTTTTTTCTTTTTTTTTCTGAGATCTCAAAAGCCTTAAAAAACGTTTATATTTCACACTAGGTTGTATGACACATACAATGATGTGACGGCGTACGTGAAGGAAAGATGACTGACTTTTATCGCCAGTCAGGAGACAGACAGAGAAAAGGGAAAAGGGAAAAACAACAACAGGAAGGAGCAGTCTGGTGGACAGACGCTTGCAGCGACTGGATGGTGGCAGCAGCCGGCTGTGGTGACAAGAAAGGGAAGGAAAAGAGCGGGAGGGGGGTGACGGACAGAGACAGAGCAGAAAATTGAAGTACATGTAACATGACACAAATGGACAAAAGTATTTAGCTAATGATTTATTATTAAACAGAGCAGGCAGCCCTCCCCAGCCCGATCCCCCGGCCTAGCCCAGGCCCCGGCCCTATTGTAGGGAGATGGAGAGGCAGATAAGCAGGGCTGTAATGGTAGTCAGATGGCAGGTGGGCCGGCCGAATCCGGGGTTAATCACTGCTAAGTGCTGTGGAGAGGGGAGGACACGGGGCCTGGCTGAAACACTGTATCCTGGGGGGCATTGGGAGGACAGGTAAGTCAGCCCAGGTAACTCACCTCAGCGGCTCAGAGAGACAGCTGGACTCTCGCACTGGTTGGCTAATGGTGTTAACTCAAGAGAGTCGCCACAATGATATGTTACATCAACACACTCCCCTCCGTCTCACTCTCTGTCTTGCTCTTTCAAACCATGTTAGGCTCTTTTGTGTGTGCTCCATCCTGCCTTATTGCTTGGAGCATTTCCGAGTAACACAAGTGATTTAATCTGTCTGAGAGGAAGGAGAGAACACTGTGTAGCTGCAAAAAAATAGAGAGGTCTGTGGACCTTTAAATGGAACTCTCTCTCAAGCAAAACAAAACAACTTTAAGTCATTTTAATTTCACAGGTGGATGAAATGAAAGGCTAACAAAATGCATATTATAACATGATTATGAGGAAGGCCTACGATTTCAAATATTGTAAACAGACCACAAACAACACCAAAACTGATACTACTATGAAAACCATTTAATGTATTCCCTCTCTAGCTTCAGTTCATTCACATTTTTACATAAGCAGCCCCCTACCGGTGGCTGTTTTCCACTTTGAGCTGCATTCGCCTGCAGCGGATATCAGACTACATGACAAAAAAAACGAGCGGCCTCTCCTGCCACAGCATGAAATGCGGGCCGCTGTGCGTTTAAAGCGCAGATGACAAACCCATAATGAAAGCAGTAATTGGAACAACATTTCAGGTTCACGGTGCACGTCTTGCTCTGGTATCCCTGCCGCCATCCCAAATCATTCCCAAACGTCCTGCAAATCAAAACAAAACACGGGGAAAGGAACACAACTTTACAGAGCAGTGACTTCTGATGGGCCATTTCGGCTGGAGACTCCAGTCTGCGATGAGGTGGGCCTTTACTGAGCCCCTAACAGGAAACAGCCTGCTACTCTGGGCTACATTCTGCTGGAGACAAACAAGGGTTTCGGGGCACACATGAGCTGCTGTTGTGTTTGGAAATAAAAGCTGCACAAAAAGCAGTTTGCGCTGCACACAGTCTGCATTGCAATAACAGATATGTGAAGGAAAAAAAAAAATGCACACATACATGGACCTCCTCAATTTCCACTTCAACACACACACACACACACACACAGACACCTTGGTCTTAAAAAACACAACCACCAGCCGGCTTGTTCCTCTGCCTGCTCCTATAAAATGGAGTCATCGTAAACAACGGATGAAGTCATCTTGTTTTAGAAGACGAGAAGAGGAGAGGTCAAGTTGAACAGAGAGCCTTAGTTAAATCATCTGCTTGTAGTAAACAGTTGAGAGGAACATCTATCAGCCGGGCACGTGCCGCTGACAGTATAATAATAAGGTTGTGAGAGCTGGAGCGTGTACTGAAAACAGATGAAGAGAGCCACTTTTCTCCAGAGACAGAGGGAGAGAATGAGGAAGGAGAGGACAAACAGAAATTGAAAAGTAGCTCATCACCTTTTCCATCAGCGTGGCGGGCGGTGCGGGTGTGACTGAACACAGTAACACTGTGGACCCTGTTCATAATCACAAGGTTACTGTTCATTGTTGGACGTGACCCGGTGGACATGAGTGACAAGGTGGGCAGCCGGGCTCTGTGCTACTGTGCGGATAATTACCTCATGACGACAAAGTGAACTTTGATGTACAGTCTCCCGCTGTAACGCTTTAATGACCTTAGCGCTGGTATTCGTGCACGCCCGTGTATGTTTCTGTAGAAAATGCCTGCACACAGTCACATAATGAGCACACACACACACACACACACACACACACACACACACACACACACACACACACACACACACACACACACACACACACGGCTGCAGCCAGCCAGTAAGCTTGATGTCAATCAAGGGGGTGTCTAATTAAAAGTAACAGGAGGAAGCTGCTGGGGACAGCAATCGCTATCGGACTCACATTTTCATATGAATGGCCTTTTTTAATTAAACTGAACAGCTAATAAGCCTCAGTATCCAGACCATGTAGCAGTTTAACAGACAAAGAGCCACAAAGAAAACACACATACACACACATGCACGGGAAAGAATGGGGGATGAGAGGTAAAGACAGAAGGATGAATAATGAAGAGTCAGAAGCAGAGTGATGCATTGCCTTTGAACCTGTTGGCTCTCCTTTGTTTCTGGAGGCGCTTTGCCAGCAGCTATTGTCAACAAAGTTTGTTTAGCGTTGATGGCATTAAAGAACACAGCCCAACAGAATTTGCCTTTGCCATGAGACAGGGGGAGAAATGAAAGAGAGGTAAAAGAAAGAGCACAGAGCGCTATCTCTTCCTCAGATGAAAAGGAGAGTCTACAAACAATTTGGGCACGCGTGCGCTGGTTATTGTGTCCCACAGCTAAAGGGAAATTATTAATGTATTTGAATTAGGGTGACTGGATCAAACACAAAACAGCAATAAAACAAAACCAGCTGTCTTTATTTAAGCCAAGAAAGGCAACACAATAGGAGCATTTGCCAAATGATTTGGGGTATCATAACATTTAATAGAAAAGGAAGAGTAAAATGCCACTGTAAAATCCAATCTTATTTTCATCAATGGATTTAGCAGCTATTGAAATTTTCATAAAAGCATGACAGCACAATTCAGTGACATGAATTTAATGCGTCGCGGCACAGTTATATGATGATCAGAGTTGTACTGCCAAGCTCTAACAATGACATTTAGCAGCTCCAAAAAAACAGCTTTGTTCATGAGCCAGACGCAATTAATGTGTTGATCCTCTATGTGAAATTAGCGTGCTTCTGAAATCCGGAATATCTGAAAAAAACGAGAGATTTTTCTTCATCAACATCCCTTCCTCTCATATCAACAGTATGTCGGCAGACACACATGATCACACCGGGTTGCCAAGATGTGTGCGGAGAGAGAATGGGGACAAAAGGCGAAATAAATGGGACATATGATTCCCATACTGCTAAGATTTCTCTGTGGAGGAGATTATGGTTCCGTTCTAACAAACACGACAAATCTCCATTTTCCCAACCTTTTACAGCAGATAAAGGGCCTTGGATCGTTTTTCTACACTAAATCCCGGATCAACTTCTCCTTAGCTATTCAAACCACCCAGCAGGTTGTTTCTAAATGGCTTGAAAGTGAGCCTGGAGATAGCCAGCTCTGCCATCTCAAATGAGCTCTCCGCGCCGCTGTGATGTTCGCCCCGACTCGCTAATTCTCCCTCTTTCTTACTTCTTCAGAAACTTTTAACATCATGACCCCGAGAAACATTTGCAAACTATAACAATAAAATTAACTTGTAATGAGCAAAATAATTGCACATCAAACGCTGCTCGATGGTGGAGCGCAAGCTTGGAAGAAAGGGCCCAATTTACAGATTACATGGCTCATGACTACCGAAGTTCAAAACACAGAGAAATTGGTTGTGAAGTGAGAAAAAAGGGCCCTTCCAAAACGACTCCGAAGCGTACTTTAAACTTGTGTAATGGATACGCTGCGGGCAACTGGGCAAATTTACCATGCAAAGAATCTCCATTCTGCACGCAGCACTTCAAAGGCGAAAGGAACTGAGTTTCAGGCAGCCAGTGGGCACAGGGAGAGGGGGGAATGAACTCGAGATGCACATTTGTCTCCTGGAGTGACAGAAATTTGCGGGGGGTGTTCAAAATGAGAGATTTAGCTGATCTAGGGCAGTAGTCGTTCAGTCAACACCACGGTGCTGGCTCAATCTTCAAAAACAGAAGAAAATCCTACTGTAGAGATGAGAAATGCTGAGAAAGTTAAAATGGAAGGCAAGAAGACGCACATCAAAACTCGGAAGGGGACTGGAGATGTTTTTGTCTCCTCTGGTGACGAGCAACAGAAAGAAAGAGAGATATGAGATATGAGATAGATGGCTTTAGCGACTGGGCCTAGTTGTTGTGTCACATGTTTCTCTATCAAGCAGCGGCCTTTTATGTTGTGCTGGTGGAGGAAGTAGAGAGGAGATTACATTAGCAATGATAAAGTGACCAATGCCATGCCGTGTCTTGCCATCAGACACACACACACGCACACACACACACGCGCGCGTACACACACACACACACACACACACACACACACACACACACACACACACACACACATACACACACACATACACAGTAGATTACGCCGAAAAACACCTAAAACTTAGATACACCCTGGACTGCAGTGGACAGCTGATATCACATGTGGGGGGAAATATGTCAGATTTGACCAAAATAAAAACCCTGTGTGAAGGGCTAAAGCTACATGGTCCTCTTTCTGTTCAGCAACCAAATGGAGTAAAATGAATTAAATTTTAAAAAGACTTCTATATAAAGCATTTTGTAAAGTTGTCGCTAAAGTTGCTATCAGTTGTAGGTAAAATACTGAAACAAGGTCATAGAATTGTTTATGCTAAAATGTTGAAAGGGCAAATAAAAAGCCACAACGTTTCTTCAGACAAATGTGCTACTATTTCTTTAGCTGTCTCAAAATATTCAAAGGAGACATTTTCTTGGCCATAATGTTTTAAGCTCATTTCTCACAATGCCGCTGCTCACCACCCCTCCCTCATTCTGCCTCTCCCTCTCTAAGTCTCCTTCTCCTGTTCTGGAGCCTTATCTGATGGGAGCTGTGCCACTGTTTGTATAAAACACTGTTTATAAGGGGTTGCATATGTTAAAACATTAAAACACACATTAGAGTGTGCGCACACACACACACTAATGATGCATACACTGACAAGTTGAGCTGTTCTGACCTTGCTAAAAAGCTGTGCAACTGGCGTGCAGTGGATTTGTTTGAAGAAGCTTTTTCCTTTTATATTGTCAAGAAGAAGAAAAAAAGAGTATACCACGGACACATGTACAACATTTGCGTTGTTTAACTACAGTTAAACAACATGGCAGACACATCAATAACATTCATCCTCATACTTTAATGGTTTTGAGTTGATTGATTTACTCTTTTATTTTAGAAAGAATAACATTACACTATTTGTAATTAATGTATGCCTGATGCAAAGTACTGTTACTATGACAAGCTAAAAGCACAGTAAATGTTATTACAGTTACAGACTTATGTGTCTGCCTTTTAAGTCCAAGGAGGTTTGCAAGACAAGGCAAAAAAGGACCAAGCGATACAAAGATAATGTTTTGAAAAAAATACAGGTCGATAAATGGTTGAAAAACACCCATCACATGTGTCTTCAAATTTCTGGTTTTGTCGGACCAAAACATCAAAAAGCAAAATATTTTAACCAACAAAAATACAAAGAAAATCGTTAAATCCTCACATCCTTTTTGCTTTATAAATGGATGAACTCGACAGTAAGTCGATGGTTTTCATAACAGCTCTTGGTTAAGTTTCTCTTGATCCACTAACTGATTAATTATCATAGTTTTAACATCTGCTTATATGTTTTCAAACTGCAAAGACCAGAGAAATGTAGCTGAACAGGCTCAGCCATGTCAAGAGGTTCAGGTACGTTTTAGAGAATTTGTGAATACAAAGATGAAACCATGGAATCATAAATAACTACACATTATTGAATCGTAGCGACAGAAAATTGTCAAGAGCGGATGATTTCTACCTTGTCCATCACTCAAAAAGTGACAAATGAGTCCCACTTGAATTCTGCATTACGTCAAGCAGCTGCCTTGAAGGCAGAGGCCCTGTGCCATATAGGTCTCAACATTGATTTGCATTTATTTTATTTGCATATACTATCATGCATTATTGTGTGGTTGTTTTTTTTATTTGCATATAATATCATGCTTTGTTTTGTGTTTTTTTTTATTTGCATATCATGAGTTAATTGTAAAACACTTATCTGAAGACCATTTTATTGAGTTTACTCTCTAACAAAGTAAAGGGCAGTGATAATTGCTGTGGCAGCAGCCAACACAAGCATTAGTCCTTCCATCAGTCTCGCTTCATTTTCCTCATTCTGCCTGCTGAGTTGACCACTATTGTGCTCAATAAAAATTCCGCCATTTGTTTTCTCTGAAAATTAGGTTACCTCTGCAAATTTGCACTAATTCACTAAAGTTACGCAAACCTCAGGCCCAGCCATTGAAAAGGCCTGTTGTTTGTTTAACATGCAACTTGAACTCTGTGACTTTTACGTCAACCCACGCTCCACCCATTGCCTCCCCTTCTCCATCCCTCTCTATTCTTAGACCCTCAAACATTAATCAATGGCCGACGTGGTTCAAGCCAGAGACACCTTTTACCTGTCTGGGATTCAAATTGTAAATCAGAGGAGGGGAAAACATCTGTGAGATACATTAAGATGTGGTTTCGATTAGTTTTCCTCTCAGCTCACGCCACTGGAATATGGCTCCTTGATATCCTAACTGCCAACAATGGCTCTCTGTGCTTTGGTCAGTCACGTCAACGTGTCTTTTCCTGTGTGGACAGAGGCCTTTAAACTGAACAGCCAGGGAGTACGGTTCCCAGGAGGTTGAGGAGTGAGAGTTGTGTATAGATTGGAAAGGGTGCTGTCAACAGAGACGAGCCTTTTGCCCTGACACATGACCTGACTACTTCCGGGTCATGTCGTGATAGCCTTCATGAAGGTTATTCAGAGTGCCAGCAGTGTTTCACATGACCTCCAACACATCGCATTCCTCAGCACTAATATCATGTAGCCCTGTTTCCTCGCTCTCTCGTTCTCCCACACACTTTCAGACACCACTTGCCCACTCACAGTCTACTTATGTCACATCCGATCATGTCGGTCTAACCACAGAGACTGAGAGTGTCGATCATGGCTGTTTGATGTGTGAACATTAGACCGGGGTGGGGTTTAGTGTCAACAGCTGAGTCATGGGGGTTAATGGAGACGATTGCGAGTGCAGGGGTCTTAAACGCAGCACGCTTTCTTCGGCCACGCGTGACTGAAGATCATCATCATTAGAGCTGAGGGGATGCAGCGATGAGCTCATCATGAGGAGATGATGGTGCTCATTTGTCATGTCTATGAGGGGGAATAACTCATCCACTCAAGAAAAGTGTGAAATGCACCAGGCAATACCCATATTCTGTATTTATAGTGAACATTACTTTCTTTGACAGATACAAGTTGGGTTCTTAACGATGCAAGAAATGTTGGTTTCTTGTATATGCAAAGAAAGAGGGGTGGGTAATAATCCTAATCATGGTCATGTCATTTTGTATTACAAATAGCGGTGTCAAATATATTGGTACATGATTACCGAGATATTAAGAAAATGAAATATTGATATCATGTTAATAATACACATGATACATTGTAAATAATCCAGTGCCTCTTAAATATATGTACATTTATGGTTAAAGACTCTTTCTACACACATAGCATATTGTGAGTGTAATTAATTTGCCAAAAAGAGACAAAACCCCAAGTTTAACTGTTAAAAATATGATTTCTATAGATATCGCGATAATATCGTGACCACAAATTATTTTGACCACAATAATCATGGAGTGGCCCTGATAACAAAAGCAATATACAGTACATCTTGAAGTACAGTATATAGTATAGTACCATATCTGTAAATCCCCTTGAGAAACTGTTAAAATAAACAAATGGGAATGTCTACTTTTGGATAATTCTTTGAATTACATGAAAAGCACGATACATTCGCACAATGATGCAAAATTCCTGTAAATACATTACTAACGAACTACCCTATTACAAATGGCTAATTTATTTTTTAACATCACCTGTATACACGTGGAAATAGTCAAACATAAAAATGTATATTAATAAATCAAGAGCGAAAACAATTGTGATTAATCACTTCGTTGATTCGTTGATCAGTTGATCTTTTTCTTACTGCAAATGTATTAATTAAATTATTTTACCTGACACTAGATGATGTAATATTTTATCATAATACATCATATTATGGAACTTAACATGTGCATGGCTCTTGCTTGCAACATGTGACAAAGTGCCCGATTTCTTCTAGTTTCAAACTGTTTTTATTTTAATCTGCCTCCAGATTTGATTATTTTAGTATTTTAGTCAGACTCGTTCAGAGCCTTTAAACCTTTGAATGAACCCCGACTCAATGCTCAACTTTCAGCGGATACACAGAGAGTTGTGTCTGGGACCATTAGTGCACTGGGGGTGCACTGAGGTCACGTGATGGGTTCCCACAGCTCAGAAACTCTGCTTCCCTAAAGCTACAACAGGAAGCAGAGTTTTGGGACAGACTAATGGACAATCATTATGCTTTCTGGCTCCGTTCACTCTCATTTGTTTTACTAGTGTGAGAACATAGAGCCTGCAGCCCCCCGGCACAAAAAGGCAGTGGTATCTGCACTTTGTTCATTATGCTGCACAAGTGATAGCCCATTTTCCCATTTCTTGGCTTTTATTCATTTTAATTCATCCTCTAGTTGAGCCATTTCCCCGGCCGCCCTGCTCTGCTCAGTCTCCAGGTCTCTTCTCTATCTCTTAAATCCCCTCTGATTGGTGCAACTGAATGAAACACTGAAGAAATGGAAGAAAGAAAAAAAGCCCTGCATCTAAAAAGTTTCCTCTTCGAAGCAAAAATCCCCCACTGTCTTCCCCCGTCTTCCCCCGTCTTCCCCCGTCTTCCCTGTGTTTAAAATGTGAACATGTGCAGAGGTGGCATTGATGGAGGTGGCTAATCAAAGCACAATACAACTTTTACTTCTTGTGTTATTTTCAAAACTTAGATAACCCAATATTGTTTGTTAAAAACGTCTGACAGCATTCTGTCCTGCCGTCTCAGCGCCTGTCCCGTCTGACTCGAATGGACCAGAATGGATAGAAGAAAAGGCTACAGGCAATATGGCTACAATTGTTAAAGTGTGCTTGAGAGACAGCCAAAAGAGACAGACGTGTGTGGCCCGATGTGGGCCAAAAGAGAGCTCGCTGAATGGTGTGTGCATGATGTGTGTGTATTTAGGGGGCAGCAAGGATGGGAGATGTCAACATTTTTTCTTCAGAGTGCCCATCTCCATTTGCATAATTTCCATTCCCCACAAGCAACAAAGAAAGGAAGGAGATGCTCGTACAAAACCAAATTGACGAGGGAACAATGGTGGCCTGAAGGGTCACTTTGAGGGGGCTAAAATTTCCTCAATCATGGTTTAATATTTTGTCAGGCTAGTTTTGGAAAATGCTGTTTTGCCAAAGCTCAGTCAAACTCCTGCTTTGTCTGATTTGACGTGCAAAATACATTCAACCTGAATAGTTCTCACATAATCAAAAAAAAGAAATAAAAAGAAAACAATGCCTTTCATTTCACTTGTCAGTATCCGTTGACTTTGCAGCAGACCTGAAATGAGCTGCAACAGATAAACGGCACAGAGGATGGTGGACATATCAATGATTAATGTTCATCCTTCCAAAGTGGAGTTTGAGATGCATAATTCACTAAAGACCTCAACGCCTCATGTCACATCAAAAGGGTGGAAACACTACGAATGGACGGTTGAATGAAAAGCACACACACACACTGTGTTCACCAAAGGTTTGCGTTAACTGTAAAAGTTTACAAACTAGGTCAATACATAAAGAACGGTAATGAAAAACAGAAATGCAGATAGCGGTTGCTGTATTAAAAGTTTGTGAAAGCACTGAGGGGTAAAGGGACACACACAGCTGGCAGAGAGGCAGGTGTGGGGAGTGAGAGGGCTGCTGTAAGGGCGAATGAGCGGGCGAGCAGGCGAAGATGGATGATGGATGGTGTTGATACAGGAGGCAGCAGCGCTGCTTTATCTAGGCAGCACAAGCCAGACCTGCCGGGGTGATGGGTGGGCTGTCAGCCTTTTGTTTATGGACTACCGCCCATCTCCCATCTCCTATATGCCCCAAAACCCTAGATCACTCAAAAATAGCTCCTACCTCACCACTCTTTGTCTCTCCATCTCTGACTGTCTTCCTTTTTCATTTTCTTTGCTAACAAATGGCATTTTGGTCTTCCCAAGTTTGTTTCAAATGTACAGTAGCAAAGGAAGAACTCTCCTAAAAAGTGTCCATTCAATATTTCTCCATTGGTTTTGCAAATGTGAAGAAAAAAAAGAAATTACATGAAATGTAATAACTTTAACTGTTGATAATGAAGTGTGTCTTTGAGACATTTGAGTCCACAGAGGAGGAAAAAGAAGAAAGAGGGTGGGAAGAAGTGAACCTAATCCAACCGTATCCCCACAAGTTGCACGCTTCCAATTAACGACTGGTTGGTTTATCAGTCCGCGACGGGTGATTGCTGTTTTTAATCATTTTCTTTCTCTACACGGTTTCTTCCACTCTATCAGTTCTTCCCACTCTTATCATCTACCCCTCCTCGCGCTGTCTCGCTTCCCACCCCTTCTCTGTTCAACGCTGCCGCTGTTTCATCGTGCTTCTCATGGAGCCGCCGTCTCATGCTGTGTCCAGTGTTAGAGCTCGGTCTGTATGTTAAATAAAAACTTTGATGTGCGAGTTTAAAATCTGCCGATGGTTGTTCTTCGTCCACCCTCCACAATGTATAGCCCAATGCACCATCGGAAGGAAAACTCAAAATCGATCCTGTGATCAAGCCTAACCGAGACCAGAGAGTCAAATTAAATAATGGGGCGACGATCAATGCATCGCCCCACAGTATTGGAAGTTAGATAAAGTTTGAGTCTTTGGCTCAGGACAACAGAGGGTATGTTGACGCTTTTTCTCCTGACTCATCTGGACACACAGCTGTAGTCCTCTGACAAAAATCAACAACCGCTTCCTCTTTCACCTGCCTTTGTTAGTGTGATTGATTTGGAGACCTGAAATGTGCCTGTCACGTTGATCGATCTGTCCACTTGATGGAGTTCTCCCCCCGCCCTTGGCATGGTAATAAATGAGGGGCCTGACGGTCCGTTGACGGAGCCGCAGTTATGGCTTCTCTAATTCAGCCGCCACCTCACACTGACAGAGACTCATAACAAGGGGACACGGCGCTGTAATGGTTACGCTCAGTCACCTCTCTGTCGAGCGGAGGTGGTAGTGCATGACGTGTGTGTCTTTTTAAGTTTGTGTGGCACAGAGCTGGTGTGTGTGTGTGTGTGTGTAGCGGCTCACTGATTCGAGGTTGCCTCTCCTCCCTCTGGTCAAGGTGTTATTGAGAGTGGGACCGTTATCTCTGTCCATGAGGCTGCCTCACTAACGTGAGTACACCATCCCTACCAATCCCAGCGAGCCGAGCAGCGTGTCCGGGTGGCTTGTTGCTAGCCACATCCTTCTGGGTGGGCTATAACTCATCTCCAGACGACGAGGATAGGGCCTTATCTCAGTCCCCCTCCACAGGCATGGCCCTCGCCTTCTCTGGCTTCGGGAAAAGATTTCCTGGTGCCCCGGTGTGTGAGTTATAGTTGGGGTTAAGGTGACTGAATAGGCTTGTCTGTTTGAGTCGTCTTGGCAATATTATGTCTGTGTGAGCAGAGGAATGTGAAGGTGTACGTGTGTGCATTTAAACCGTACGTTTATGTCTGTGGAACCGAAATGTATTCACCATTTAAACAAGTTGTGTGTCTGTTCATCTTAATCTAACTGATCACGTAAGGTGAAACACTATTGTCAGAGGTTATTTTTTCCCCAGTGAAGGGCATCGTTACAGTTGCATCTGAGGGTTGCCCCACCCCCCTCCTTCCACACGCATAACCACCCCCCTCCTTCCACACGCCGC
This sequence comes from Myoxocephalus aenaeus, assembly GCA_038501785.1. Classification (NCBI taxonomy): domain Eukaryota; kingdom Metazoa; phylum Chordata; class Actinopteri; order Perciformes; family Cottidae; genus Myoxocephalus; species Myoxocephalus aenaeus. Next base: position 2,266,556 of record JBAMJR010000043.1, on the reverse strand, counting down.
CTCTCTCTGTCATCTCAGCCTATCAATCAAAAATGTATTAAGTCCGGAGTCGTGGCCGATCAAAGGCAGAATTCCTGGGAGGAGAGCAGATAAGGCCTATCTCATTAATAAGTGCTTTACCATCGTAGGGACCCGCGCGCCTCGCCACACCCTGCCTGCCTCCCTTTGATATCTAATTATCCATCCGTTTCATTCTGTCAGAGAGGGAGGAGAGGGACGACTCACAGTGTCATCACAACCAAATACTGTTGCATGTGTGTCTGTGTGTATCAGGATCTGGGCAAGGGGCTGCAGCAAAACATCATGACATGCAGCGAATCCAAATGTGCAGAGAGTGGCACATGTAAACAAATGCAAATAAGACGTTCTTGCAAAGGCAACTGGGCCCACGTTTGTATGGCACCCCCTCCTGAAGAGCTGTCATGCATAAAGTGTGAGCCTGAGATGGAGAGAGGGATCTATTTTACAGAGTGTAACACTAACAGTCAACTGCAGCTGAGACTCGCAGGCGGCTTACAAATCTACCATTTAACAATCTGTCGGAGCAATGAGCTCTTAGAGTGCTCCAAAGAGCTGAAGACGGATAAGATAGCAGTGGGTGAGGAAAGAAACAAGATATTAAAACATCAAGGTGAGATATTGAGGAAAGGGGACAATGGAAGGAGCGCAAGGGTTAAGAGGATTTTTAAGAAACGGCGGGTAAAGACTGATGGACAAAAGAAGAAGAAGAAATGAAGAGGGAAGGGAGAGGCAGACAGGAGAAATGAGAGAATGGGAAATGGGAGGGAGAGAAAGAGCAGGACATTCTTTTCCCTTCTCTCCTTGGTTTTCTGTAAGAGTAGCTCAGGAAGATAAGGCTAAAAGGTCCGTCAGTCTGTTGTGGAACAATCCGTTCTGTGTCTCTCCCCTTTTTCTCCCTCTCTCTCTCTCTCTCTCTCCCTCAAGATACTGCCTTTCTCTCTGTCTAATGGCACAACTCAGATTTCTAGTGATGCCTCTTGTGATATGGCTCATCTCTGGTGGCATGGTTTACTGACATCACTTGTCCAATACAATATACTCTCATCCCATAAAGAGCAAACCAGCCACAAGTCTATCACAACAGTAAAAGTCTGTGAGCACTTTGGGCTATTTCTCTTTAAAGAACAAACTTTAAATGTAGCTAATATTCAAACCCCGTGTCACTTATTGATATGAAGAAAGACTATTCAAAGCCACAATAGAAGGGCTGAAATTATGTCTTCATTTAACTGAGCCGTTCAAACCCTCTGTCCCTAATCGCTCAAAGCAGAGCTTGGAGACAAACACAGACCAAGGAGGATTTAGAAGAACAAAAGTGACACAAAACACAGGCCCACGTGCCTAACAAAGACTCCAAAGTCTTCCTCCCCATCCCATGTCCTCTTTTAAAAAGAGACCTTCATCTCTTGGTGTTCCTGGTATGAAGAGACTTTCTCAAAGAGGAGAGAGGAGGTGTGTCAAAGACTTGGGTCACAATGTTTACAAAGACGACTTTTAATCCAATCACAGCATCCCCCTGCTTTTATTTCCTGTTTCATGGGATTAAAATTAAATGAAACATATTAAAAAACAAAATTAATTTATGGCTGAATAACATATTTTTCTGTTTTAAATGGATGGGTTTAAAGACTGAAAGGGAATCTACAAAGGCAATAATTAAAGTCAAAGAAGCAAATTAGTTCCTTAAACTTTAAATTCTGTTTTGTATTTATACATTTCTAAAGAAAATGTTGATGTAAATCCAGCAAACAATGCTCTCTCTCTCTCTCTGTGTGTTTCTCTCTCTGACCTGTTGTGAAGCTGCCTGAGGGCTTGAATAACTGTCTGGTGCCATGCTGCCTCACCCCAAGGCCTTCTGGGAGATGAAGAAGAGGTCAGAAGTGTGTGTGTGTGTGTGTGTGTGTGTGTGTGTGTGTGTGTGTGTGTGTGTGTGTGTGTGTGTGTGTGTGTGTGTGTGGTGTGTGTGTGTGTGTGTGTGTTTGTGTGTGTGTGTGTGTGTGTGTGTGTGTGTGTGTGTGTGTGTGTGTGTGTGTGTGTGTGTGTGTGTGTGTGTGTGTGTGTGTGTGTGTGTGAAGGTGTACGCCCATGGCTGTTCATCGGAGCCTGGACAGAGAAGTGGGAAGACTGTGTCAATGGAAAGACATGGGAATAAGTGGAAAGAGAGACGTGTGTATTGCGAGCATGGGACCCAGAGCGCTACACAAAAGAACACAAACAGTAGCAGAACATCATGTGATAAAGGCACCAAATTGGCTTTATTCAAGTCAATGGCAGATTCACAATAACTTAATTTGATTACATTTGGACTCCATCTGTATTGGTACCTCCTTAAATTCAAAAATAGATAAGATGATGATGATAATTACATAACACACGGACACACACACACACAAACAGGACAAACGGCCTTCAGCCAACCTCTAAGCTTGGCTAACACCTTTCTCCTGAAGCAGTACTGGGTGTGAGAGAACACTTCAGACCCACAGGCAGATGAAAGAGAGGTCAACCCGCTGAGGTGAACCTCTTCTCGAGCTGACCAGGGCTAGAGGCGCTGCCTGCCTGGGTGGCACTGCCTACACCCCCAGCTGAACGGGTCTGGTTGTGATTTGGTTCTGCGGACGTTAAGACACCGCAGAGTCTCCCTTCTTTTTCTTTTTTTGTTCCCAGGATGGCTTGGCTAACGTGGGTTAGGAAGGGGTGATAGAGAGGTCAGGGGGGCTCCAGTCAACTGTGCCCTGAGGGGGAATCCTGGGGAGGGACAGCGGAGCGGTAGCTGAAGGGGGGGCTATCCCTCAGGAGCCTGGCCCCTCCCAAATCAAAAACAAACAAACAGAGTGGTCCTCTGATCTAATCTGGCTGGACTAAAGTCCTCCAAACAGACTGCCTGGAGCAGCTACTACACAGCAGCTTGTCCTGTCCCTTCCAGCATGATAGTAGTAGTTATAGTAGTTACAGTACTTCCAGAAGCACTGTAACTATAACATCATGTTGCAGGCTCTTTGCATTAAGATTTTAACTGGAAATAAGCGCTCACTTCTGAAGATTGAAGTCACGGGGCGGGTTCAATTTATTTACAGATATTAACAACAACAATAACTTTAAGCACTGTACTGAAAATACTCATTTATATTTTCTGACTGCAGGGGAGCAGTATTTCATCAGCTACTCGCCTGGGAAAGCCAACATGTTTCGTCTTTTTCAATACTCACCCTAAACATTCCTTCTGTTTTTGTGTTTTGAAGCTTTGCTATGGTTTAGACAGTAGACTAAACTTCTCAGTGGCTAACTGTTACCACAACACAATGCTAAACAAATTCCTCTTCCTCAGCAGTGCACCCGCCAATTGCAGCGCAGCGTTCTGTCAGCTGACCAGCAAGAGAAGATGAGGGTGAGATTAGCCCAATCAGGGGTCAGGCTGAGGTTATCACAACCACTCCAAAACTAAAACAGATGGAGAACGCAGTGCAGCACGACTCAACATCTACTGTCGGCCTCATATCTTTAGGCCATGTATTCTCCTGCTCCACTGGACTGGAAGAATGTCAGACTTAGTTTTTGGTTTTGAATTCTGGGTCAAGTTGCTTTAACAAAATATAGTGTGGATCAGCCAGTCTGAGGCGTAAGATACGACTCGTGATAACACAAGATGCGTAAATCTTACCCAGCGGTTAATGCTCTCTGTCCCTCATGGTCACGTAGATACCGTTTTATATCATCGTACTGAAAGTGTATTATCACAAACGCACACCTAAAACAATTTCCTTTCGAGTAGCAAGGGCTGAGATCACCCAACATTGGAGTGCGAAATATATAAAATACTGCACATACAAACAGATGCACACCAAGACAAGGAAACAAAGAAGAGAGAACACGTATTTAAAAGTATTTGCTTTGGTTGTGAGGGTTTATGACAATAACAGGTATCCAGCTTTTTAAGTATCAGAACAGAGACCTGTACTCTTATTTTCTGGTGGCAATGCAGACCTGTCCTGAACTGGCCGCTTGGAAGCACAAACAGAAACGTGTCTAGTTTGTCCCAAAAGTCGTTGCCGTCGTCTGTCAGTCTGCTCTGGCTTTTTCCCCCCCACTTTGTCTATTTTTGCATAATTGTTTGCTTGTTCTTTTCATTATCTCTCCATCTGGAATCCAACTCCCTGCAGTGATAAACATACGGCCCCTATCAGTCCACTTCTCCTTCTTTCTCTCTCCAACTCCTTGCACCTAGATGAGATGTAATTGTGATTAACAGCGCCATGACAAGACGACACAAGACTTTTGTCATGACGGAAAAACAAACAAACAAAACCCGGCGAGATAAAAATGATGGAAATATGTACAGCATCTTATCACAGATGCTAATTGTTTCCGCGTGGGAGGGGAGGGTGGCCGTGGAGACGAGCGGTGCACGTGAGGGAGGGAAAGAGGAACTTGAGAATATCCTCCCTGTGCGTTTGGCCTGCGCCTGACTTCAGAGCTAAGCCCTCTCAAGAGAAGGTCAACACCAGGTTCAACTTTTCACCTCGGCAGCCTGAGAGAACACACTAAATACCAAGGATTATGGCACGGTGCGCTGCAATATCGCCTGGCCTTCACTGCATTTCAGAACACACTTGCACAGCATAATTCAAAACCCACGAAATTCAATAATGCATTTTCAATGTCAAATTAATTCCACAGCAAAATGTCTGTTGCGATTAGGTAAAGACACATATTCAACATGAAATATAAGTGCCAACCTGCATAAAAAAAATATTTATATTAACTGCAGCAGATAACAGTTGTATTTAAATGACATTGAAATCATGTAGATGCAATCTTTTGAGTCAGATTACCAAACTACATTTTGATGACATTTTGGTGACAAACATGAACTCACAAGGTCAACAGAACATCAAAGGGAACACCAACGCCCCTCGACAGCCTCCTGTACTGAAGGGACAAGTAGTGGACTGTAGTGGGGCGAGTGGATGACCCTTCACATAACTTTTGGGCACCATGTGGTGCATTGTATACGTGAGCGTGTGTGTGCACACATTGTATTGCATGTGTTTGCGTGTGTGTGTGTGTGCATGGCGATGTCAGCCTCGGTCAGGTGTAACCGAACAGACAGACAGACAGACAGACAGGCAGGCAGGCGGCCGGCTGGCGTCAGCGGCCACACGCCTGTCACGACACACCACACGCCGAGGAGCCGCATACCGCAGCACCCACACTGCGTACACACAATGAGCGCTCAGTCCCCAGCATCACGCACCAGCGGCAGCAGCAATGTGAAATATTCACACAAGGACAAAAGGTAGAGAGACGGGCGGGGGAAGGTGGTGGGGGGGGGGGAGACCTGGGAGGTGAGAACGGAGGAAAGAGTTCAAAAAGTGGGGTTGAAATGAAAGAGGTGACATGAAATAACATCACTTGAGACAAACTTGAGCGTCCAGACAAATATGGGCACTGCACGGCTGTTTGAGAGTGGGCATTTTTGCACTTTCAAGTTTTGCATATAACAATCCAAAAGTTAAATTGGGACAGCTGTTTAAAAATGCAACATACATTTTAAATTGTACTTTGAATGTCCTTTGTAATAAACATTTTTTAGAATGATTATACAACTACTTTTACTTTCATTTAAACTATTGCAATAATCATAACTAGGAGTTAAACAATTAATCATTTGCACAATTACCCAAATGGCAGTTAATCACCAACAATTTTAATAATCAAATAATCGTTTAAGTTCTATGTAAAGGAAATATCCTAGATTCTCAGATTTGTTGCTCTTTGTGCTTTTGCATGATTGTAAGTTGAATGTATTTGGTTGTTGACTGTTAATTAGACAACATATTCAGTTTCACAAAGTCACTTTTGGCTCCGGGAACTTGTGATGGTCCTGATTCACAATTTCAAACAATTTATTGGATAAAAAATAAATAATAATTTGATTGAAAACATTATCAAGAGATTAATCAATATAGAAAATAATCCTTAATTGCAGCACTAATCACTACTTTGATTCAGTCACTTTCTCAAAATATTGCAGCAGTTATGCGGAACTTTCTAAGTAAACTATTTCTCTTGAAAATTATATTTAAACACTCAAAAATACAAAGATACAATGTTCCTCTGCTTCTAAGCACTGAACAACTGCAAATATCCTTGAAAATGAATATCATGTCACAGTAGTCAAACTGGACTATGGGACCCGACTTGAGACGCTCCAGATGTTTTACAGCCCTCTGCCGCCCTCTAGTGGAGCAGCAGGAGACATGAACTGCCTGCCTTCGCTGCACAACCTCCTTATTAAAACTCTTAGTCTGACCTGATGTTTCTAACCTTGTGGGGCTCTGGGAGATGAACAGCAAATATAATAATGTCAGCCATGTGTGAAGAACTCGCTTGAGCGTTTTCTGCACCCAGGGCCAATGGAGTACAGTGGGGCCCTCTCAAGCTATTGCCGACACCCTGAGCCCCGCACATCTGGTGTTAATCAGCAAAGCTTACACAAACACACACATACAAAGAGACAGACACACACAAGCAAACACTTCGGCAAAGATCCCCTTAAGAAAATCCCTCTCAACTCCTGAACTTCCGACATGACTGGGGTCAACACACTTGCCCTGGATCTATTAGTACAAACACCAGAGCCATGTAATAAGAGCTGGTGAGTACGGTGTCCTCAAACATACACGCACATACACAAAATACATTTTAAACATTTTAGGTAAGTACATCACAGAACTAACCACAAATGCAAAAATGTACGTAAATTCAATAGAGACGAAGGAGGTGTGTTGTGAGCTGTTGATGAAATAAGATATATCACAGCAGTCGCTACAGCACAATCCGAGTGACTGTAGCACGGACTATAAAGTGCCTCAATACATACATACCTGTTCTTCCATACTATTTGATATTCCAGAAAATGATTTAGTATGTCCAAATACATAGTATATAAAATGCAGAATGCCTAAACAAAAACAGGATGATGCAGTTTGCAAGTCTGCCTGCTTTTCTAGCTATTCTGACCCACAATCCTTTGTGCAGCGGCTATAGGAGCAAAAGGGTAAAAGTTCAAGGTGACGGGTTACGAGAAGTAGTATGTCCCAATTGAATGTATACTGCATGCAACAGCACATGCTTTGTGAGGGCAACTGCAGTATGTACTGAAAGTAAAAAATGAAGTATGTGATTTGGAATGCAGTTTGAATGTCTGATACCTCAAAAGGTCATAAATCTGGAGACGGATTCAATTTTGAACCTTGCCAAAAATGCATCCACTTAATGATAAAGCTTTGAACAATGAGAAGAAAGATAAACACACGCCACCGGTTTCCATTCAGGGACTTCAATGGAATTAGTGAAATAAAGACCAAAAAAATGACTAATTATTGTGAATACTGAGAGCTAATGTAAACTTTCAACAATTAACTGACAATTAGATAAAGGTGCATCCTTCAGTGAAGCCAACAATTGCATTATTATATTGCTCCAAAGCACATTGAGAAAAAAGGTAGCAACCCAAACATGAGTGTGTGTTATTATTGTGTGGCTAAAATAATCCTCCACTCAGGTTCAAGTTGAACTATGCAGGGAATGACATGGCCACTCTTCATACTTACAAGATTGATAAAGGAGAATCAGAAAGATTTCCATAACAATTTCACAAATCCCAGCAGGCATAGGTGTAAATAATAACATTACCATGAACTAGCTTCTCTAGTTTCAGTGCCACCTTTCTATCCTAATGTCTTATGGAAAAACTATATGTATATTCCTTGAAGCACGGCACCCAGATGAAATATATTGAAATTGTTTCCTTTCATGACTACTTGCATGTAGCTGTGCTAGGAGTACATGTCAGTACATAGCAGTCAAATGTGACTTCATTTTGAATTACTGAATCTGTCAAAAATGATTGTTCTACCGTAAATAATTTGTAAAGCGTACATGTAAAGGAACATGAATGAACATATTGCAAACAGCATCACTAAGGTTTTATAAGTATCGACTATAATATTTTGTATTTTCTTACTGCAGCGTAAATTACTGTAGTCCTCCACTATAAAATACTGTATGAGGTGTACACTATACTATACTGTACTATACATTATACTAACGAACAATATAAGAATAGGTTAGTGAGCTCCTGGTGAAAACATCGTTAATCGACTCCTACTGCTGGTCTTCTCTCTTCACGTGAGGTTCAGTCGAGAAGGTTTCCTGACCCATGGTGCTTCTTGTAATGGAAATTAATTAACCTTATCAATCTCCTTTAGAGAAAACAAATATGATGTGAAACACTTAAATGGCTTTAAACATTTATTAAACAGAAACTTGGAATAATTCAATTGAATGGACAGAGCTCGTCACCACAGGAGGTCTGACCCAGAAAAATAGTTCAACATGAGTTTTATACATCAACAATTATTATTGAAATGTTTTCCCTTTCTCCCCTCCCCCCCTGCTCCTCCTCGCAGTGTCCTCCTTCCCCCCAGACAAGCCTTGATGCCTGTCTGGAAGGTGTTGTTTGGCGGCGGCCCTGAGAGTCAAGAGTGAGAGAGAGAAAAGGAGAAGAAAAAAAGGAAAGGAACCCAAAACAATACCAAGATCCATGACGCTGCGGCTATAGGAGCAAAAGGGTAAAAGTTCAAGGTGACGGGTTACAAGAAGTAGTATGTCCCAATTGAATGTATACTGCATGCAACAGCACATGCTTTGTGAGGGCAACTGCAGTATGTACTGAAAGTAAAAAATGAAGTATGTGATTTGGACTGGGTCAAGATGAACTGAACTTTGCTTTCAGAGTTCAGCTACACATTTAAGAATAAAGCACTTATGATACATTTCCACCACACTCAACGTTTCACATATAGAATGTCAGTAAAGGCACGTTTGAGGTCCTTTTAGTGTTACCCCAAATACAACGAGTTGGACAGACTCATGTATTAGAGTTGGGTCATTTTAAAATTCGGCCCTAAATTGTCGTAAGCGATACATTCAAAACATTAGAGGAGAGTTTGTGTGTAACATTAGGGGCTTTGCGCTGCGGTAAATTTGACAAACTCGTCAGTTAGTATCTCCTTGTTGTCTTTTCGTTTGTAGAAGTTAAACACACTGTATGAAAATACTTCTAATGCTTTATTAGAAGTATTTTGTATTAGAATCTACTGTATTAGAAGTAGTATGCTTTATACATCTCACCTTTTGTGTGGCTTGTAAAATTATGTTTTTGAATGTGCGCAATCAGCCACAGTGAGCTCACTGCTGCCCCCAGTGGCCATACAACTACTCGCAAGTTCCTCTCCACTCCTGCCGTTTACTGATATTAGACAGATTAACGGGCAAACATTCCCAACACATATTTGTAGTAAGGTACGGCGGGGAAATAAATGCCACTATAAAAAATATTCCTTTAAAGTGACAAGTAATATTTGCTAAAGTAAGTGTACTACAGTTCAACATGCATTCCACCCCTTGCCCTCAAGGGGTAGCTCTTAACATGTTGTTGCTGTGAACAGTGAAGATGAGGTTGAGGAAATTAAGTGCCAGCTGTAGGCTACTTGTACCACTCCAACATTCCAATGTTATATGTATTCACAGTCGATCAGCTCCAAATTCTCCCTCTCCTCCTCAGGTCCAGTGCTGAACCCATCCTGCTGCTCCATGTTTCAAGGAGACGCATCACGGTGGGTTGTATACCAGTGTAGTAGTTTCCTCTTCACACAGTCCGTATATGCTAAATAGTTATTACTCATCTCTTCTCGAGGAGGTGAAGGGCAGTATTTTTGCGAATCAACGTGCATCTCCAAATGCACAAAGTGAGGGAAAACACAATTGGTACAGTTGTGGCCAAGGTCATGTACCGTACGTACACACCATTGATACCTTGAAGTGAACCCCAAGTGCAAATACATTAAACCCAAACATGCTGGGCTTAGCAAGGTACATGCAGTGCAACTCCTGCACCGACAGGAGGCAAACAAAAGAAAATGTAGAGCAACATATTTATTTGATTGCCAAGTAGTGTAGAAAAGTTAATTTGGTATGTGAAATACTCCAATTTATATAATTATATGACAGCCTAGAATTGGAAAGCTTTACATGCCACATTATTCATGCAGTAAATCCATCGGCCAGCATTCTAACGTTCACAAACCGCAGACATTAGCAGTGTAACAATGAGTAACATTGCCATTGGGTCTCTAGCCAGGTTGCAAATGGTTCCTGGTTTGTCATTGATGTTGAAGCACGGAGCGTCATTTCTCACTGTTGGAGGCTCGTCTGCTGAAAAAGTACAGTTAAAATATCATGTCATACAGAAAGCATATATAACAGTCTGTGTTATATATACCTACATTTCAATCATACCCTATAAAAAAAATTATGTTCTTTAAGAATGCTAACAGTTCTCTAACCTGTGCTCTCTCACCCATGCTCAGTACTCCTTTCAGTGTACCCCTAATTCCTTCAGATTATTCCTCATCATCTCTCTCTGCGTCTCATACGCCTTGCAACTCACCACTACATGCTCAACTGACTCCTCTTCTCCACATCCTTCACACAGCCCTGTCTAAGGTTTCCCTATCATTTTCTTTTGTTTAGTGCACTATGGCCCAACCGTAACCTTGTCAGAACAGTTTCCTCTCTCCTATTCCAACTTCCTACACTGGTAACTTTGACGCTCTTTTTAATATGATATAAATGTCTCCCTTTCTACTCTCTGTCCATGCCACAACAGCAGTGCAGTAAACTTACATATGTCCTGAAGATGAGAGACAAACTGGACCAATTTTAGGAGCTCGCCGGTGGTAATCTGACTCAAGCACAGCAGCGACAGAAGAAGAGTCATGACAAGGCTTCTAGAAGAAGAGTTTTCCAGGAGGGCTAGAAAGTTATCTGCCAACGTCTGACAGTGATCTCCTTGCCAAGTGGCAGGGGCCATACAAGATTACAAAAAAGGCCGGCACAGTCAAGTAGGAACTCATTTTACCAGACCGTCGGAAAAAGCATCAAGTCTTTCATGTAAACCTTCTGAAAGCATGGGTAGACCAACCAGAGTGGTTTTCAACCTTGTAAGCACGCGCACAATTGCTGACGAGGAAGAACTTCAGGAGCAGTATTTTCCCTCTTCAACTGAGACTCCAGTTTTTCCAGATCTGAGTCATCTAGCGCCAGACAAAAGCCAGGAACTACAGGCCTACATGAGAAGAGAGCTCTTCAGTCTAAAGCAGTGGTGTATAAAGTACCCAAAAGCCATACTTGAGTAAAAGTAAAGATACCTTACTGGAAAATGACTCAAGTAATTTTGAGAATTATGAATGAGTTCATTCATAATTCACTGTGGCCACCGTGACCGAGGACAAGGAATTGTGTTGACAATAATTGGGTTGGCTGTGATCCATCCAGGAGCAACAATGTTCAACATAATATATTGTACATACGTATACTTTTGCATCTACTATGAATTTATCATAATTCTCCAAAAAGCAATATGACACTATGAAGGAGTTGTAACAGTAAGTGTATAAGTATGCTCATTCCGCCCGGTCCGTGGATCCCTTGGTACCGGGCCGCACAGAAAGAATTAATGAAAAAAAAGAAGAAAAAAAATCAAGGCCGGAAAGATGTTTTATTTTGAAAAATGACCGGAGGTTACGTGATACGTTACCTTAAAAATGAAACTTAAGTCTGTTTCAACTCTGCCGGTGTTCTGGACCAAGGCAAAGTATCCTGAGATCGCCAAAAAAGCACGAAAACCTACTTCCATTTCATCATCCTGTCTTTGTGAAGCGGGTTATAAGTTAAGCAGTAGACTGGACATAATGGTTTAAGTTACGGAGTAGACTGGACATAACAAACACACATCGGGTGTCGTTGTCTCCCGTCACCCCGAGATGGGACTCGGTCCGTGAAAATATTGTCTTACACGTAACCGGTCCGTGGCGCAATAAAGGTTTGAGAGCGCTGGACTAGCGGATGTAGAGGGAAAATGCATAATATAGTGATTCTCCAAACCTGCTTTCGTGGAGTCTGTGTTCCACCACAGTCCCCGATGTTGGTCTCATGATTCATTTTTCTAAAAGATAGATTTGATTTTGTAGCGAGTAACGAAGGTTTCAGGGGAAATGTATCGGAGTAAAAGGACCAGTTTTCTTTGCAAAATATAGTGAAGTAAAAGTAAAAGTCAAAATAAATATAAGTAGTAAAGTAGAGTACAGATATCCCCAAAAACTACTTAAGTAGAGTAACGAAGTATTTCTACTTCGTTACTATACACCACTGGTCTGAAGCCATGTTGGAACATCAAATCCGTTTGCATTCACTAGAATAGCGGCCAATCATAGACACCACCTGCCGCATTCCAGCCAGACTTGTTCCAGGACTGAAGCAAGAAGTGGAGATGCTGGCTACAGGAATCATCGAGCCATCTCGTAGTGGTGTAGCCCTGTGGTGTTGGTTCCAAAGAAGGATGACCCTAAAATGAGATTCTGTGTTAACTTTTCAAAGTTAAATATGCTGTGTCTGCGTTTGATCCCTATCCATTGCCAATGAACTGATTGAGCGCTTGGAAAATGCTAATTTCCTAATGACCCTGGACCTTTGTAAAGGGTACTGGTAAGTGCCCTGAACTGAATCTTCGAAGCACATGACAACATTCAGGCTTCCAAGCGGCCTGTTCATATTCAGAATGATGCTCTTTGGTTTGCACGGAGCACCAGAAACATTTCAGAGATTGGTTGGTGAAGTTTTGAGAGGAGCAGAGGACTACGCAGCAGCCTACATTGATGACATCGTTATCTTTAGCCGGACCTGGGAGGAGCTTGTCCAACATCTTGCTGATGTCTTTCAATGCATCCACAGTGCTGGTCTAGTCATCAATGCTAAGAAGTGTCACATTGCCAAGCCAGAGGTCCAGTACCTTGGCTATGTGATTGGAGGTGGAGGCATCCGTCCTCAGGTTGGAAAGGTAGAGGCGATTGCAGCTTCACCACTACCTAACACCAAGAGGTGGCTACGCTCTTTCTTGGGGGTAGTAGGTTGGTATCGCAGACTTATCCCAATTTTTCATCAAGATCTGCACTACTAACTGACATGACTTGCAAATCCAGCCCAATAAAAGTTTAAATGGACGGAAGAAAGTGAAATTGCTTTCAAGGAAAAACTGTGTGTGTCAAGAACCTGTTTTGCAGTGTCCAGATTTCACTCTCCCCTTTCCTGTCCAGACAGATGCTTCTGGAGTAGGTCTCAGAGCAGTGTTATTGCAAGGACAGGCTGGAAACCAGTTGCCTGTGCACTACATCAGCTGAAAACTCTTCGCAAGGGTCACAATGTATTTAACGGTGGAAAAGTGCCTGATTGGCAAAGCGTTTGTTCTGGAGTCTGACCATCGCGCATTGCAGTGGATTCACAAAATGAAAGACATTATGCTAGAATTACCAGATGGTACTTGTCTCTCCAGCCGTATCGTTTCCAGGTCCAGTATAGATCAGGACACAAGAATGTCATCGCTGACTTCCTGTCCCGTGACTCAGGGGAGTAACGATCTTAAGGGAGGGGATGTGTGACAGAGTGGGTGAGAACGCACCATTGTCCGCATGTTTCTTTGCTGATTCTTTGCTGATTCAGTGCAGCATTCCATTAATTATATATTTATAAACTGACACACCCAGCGACCGTGTCTAGGAGTCCTGACTCTGGCTCTGTGCTAAGACTAAAGCCCTGGTCAGCTCCACTCCTTCACACAACCAGCCGTGGTCCTCGGTCCGTGCTCACAGCAGCTCGGAAGGCAGGCATACCTCTACTGCCACTCAACACTTCAAAGTCCCACTGGAGAATAAATACAACATCCTTGCCATCCAGGACTTCCCTCCTCTGGTGAGGGATTCACAGCTTCCTCCACCATCCAACCCGCTAATCTGTTCTGGGACCGCTCTTCCTCTTTTAGGAACGATGGTATTCACCTCAACAAGCTGGATAGCCGCCTGCTCGCAGCTAACTTGCAGTACACTGTAGAATCCTGTCCATCTGCCTGACTATTTACACTTCACAAACACAACCCCTCCTCTTCTTCTCTGCTGCTGCACCAAAGCACAGTTTTCTGTGACAGCTCCTCCTACTGGCCCGATCTGTCATTAACCCCCTCATCTGCAGCTCTCCCCATTCTGACTATTGTGACGGACAGGCTGCCATTCCCACACCGCATTCACAGAGCCATAAATAGAAACAACCTCTCCTACATCCGTCCCAGTGATGTCCACATCGGCTCCCAGTGCAAGTTCATCATCTGCAAACCCACTTCAAGATTCAAGATATTTGTATTGTCATATACACAGATAACAGAGTTAATCTGTACAATGAAAAGCTTGTTTTGATGGGTCCTCCTAACACACACAATTACAATAAACTTAAGTAGGGTGACCAGACGTCCTCTTTTTACCGGACTGTCCCGCTCTTTTCGAGTCCTAAAAAAAGCGTCCGGCAGGGATTCCAAAAACGTCTGCTACGTCGGGGAAAATAGTTATTACCCCCTTACAAGTTTTGGAAATGGTATCTCCCTCACGTACCACCTTCTTGCGCAAGCTCTGACTGTAGAGAGAACTGTCATTGGTCGACCGATCTCAACGTAAATGTAAGTTCACGGCATGCTATACACTACTACTACTACTTAACTTTCTTGAAGAAATTGTACTTTCTTGATTCTTGTTGTTCTGAGTTTGTACTCATGGTTGAATTGCACTTATTGTAAGTCGCTTTGGATAAAAGCGTCAGCTAAATTAAATGTAATGTAATGTCTCTGAGGAATCAGCACCAGCGCAAGACCACTCCATTTTTTATGTCATCACAACAAACGACATGTGAATTCAGCCAACTACTGACCCTACCCAAATCCTCTCAACCAATCACAAAATTGCTCTGTTCAATATCCGGTCACTAAGCATTAATAGAGGATAATTTCTTCTTTCTTTCTTCTTAATCATCAATGAATTCATTACCGACAACAACCTTGATATCATTTGCCTCACTGAAACTTGGCAAAAACATCTGGACTACTATGCACTAAACCAAAGCACCTGGATATCATTACCTGGACAAACGGAGGAGTCACCGCTGTCTATCGCCAACACATAAAAACCAGCCTCCCTACCATCCAAACCCCATCCTCATTTGAACACCTGAATTAAAACTCTCTGGTCATCTCAATTATCTACCGACCGCCCAAATCCAACCCTACCTTCCTCTCCGACCTATCTGAATTCCGGACTCAGCTCTGCTCCCTCTCACCTTCCATCAGGTTAATCAGGTTAATCTAAATTACCTTTTTTTTAATCTAAGTTACCTTTTTTCAGTAAGTTAACTTTTTGTTTGATTTGTTTATTTATATTGTTTGTATATAAGTTTGGTACACGAGTAGCAGAGCAATTTATGTAAATAAACACCTTTGGTTTCTCGACAAAGCGTCTCATGTCTGCCTCCTACCACTTTCTAAGACACTCCGGTCAGGCTTCACCACAGTCAAACTCAAGAGTGTTTGCTAGCCTAATTTCTTCAGTATGATATACGTATATATACATGTGTGGCGAATCAAAAAAGAACTGACGTACAGAACAAAAATAAATCCTGGTAAAATAAAGGCTAAATAAGGTATTCCACATAATGAAGTTAAAAGAGTGTGTCGTACCCATTCCTCTCTCTGTTTCCTGTCGCTGGTCTGTGAAACAGGGAAACAATTAGAAAACACACAACACATAGTTGTCCTCTATTTACATATACTGATTCAAAAGGTTTTTAATAAAAATATTCTCTACATTTTAAAAGGAATAATATACTGGTTCACTAGTCAGTTTAGCAGATCACTATCAACATTCCTACTTATCTGAAATAAACATGGCCCGTTGCATTTTCCTCACCCTCAGTCAGTTTATCAGCGATGAGAGGGCCAACTGGTCCGTGCTCAGTTTCAGGCTTGGTGACCACCATGGAGGTGAGAGGGGTGACAAAGTTGTATCTCAGGGACAAGTCCCCATCCTCATTTGAACACCTGAATTAAAACTCTCTGGTCATCTCAATTATCTACCGACCGCCCAAACCCAACCCTACCTTCCTCTCCGACCTATCTGAATTCCGGACTCAGCTCTGCTCCCTCTCACCTTCCATCCTGCTGCTCAGTGACTTCAACATCCACATTGACTCCTCTGACTGTAAAACAGCCACAGCATTTCTGGATATGCTTGGATGCTTCAACATCACTCAGCACATCAATTTCCCAATTAACAACCACGGCCACACCCTGGACCTGGTCTGCACCACAGGACTCACCATCAATCACCTCTCTGGCTCTGACCTCACCATCTCCGACCACCTAGCCATCATCATGGACATTGACATACCCATCCCAGAACCCAAAGAGATGTTCTCGACACCTGGTGGTAAAATCATTGATCAGGACATTTATTCTTTGCAAAGAAGGAGCAGAGAAGAATTACACAACGTGATATGTCAATTGCGTATCCTGGACTGCTCAATGAATGAGCAGAGAGTTACCTCTTAAATACATTAATGACACAATCACAGAAGCTCTCATGACGTCTTTAGATTACGTTGCATCGGCATGGTCATATGATAACAAGGAACACCATGTTCTTCAAACAGAGACATGTAGGCTCCCCAGTCTCATGACTCTATCAGAAGGTCACTTGAAAAGCATACGTATGTTTTAACAGGAAAGTAGGTCAAATGAGAAGCCACAAGCCTTTACACAGTATATGATTAACCACCTTCTTTCATCTAAAAAACATCGCCCGTCGACGCCCCTCCCTCTCATCCTCTGCCGCAGAAACACTCATCCACGCCTTCATCACCTCTCGACTGGACTACTGCAACAGCATCCTGTATGGCACATCCACCAAAATCATCAACAAACTACAATACATCCAGAATTCAGCTGCCTGTCTCCTCTCCCACTCCCGCACCAGAGATCACATCACCCCAGTCCTCCAACACATCCACTGGCTCCCCATACATCAAATAATCCAGTTCAAGATTCCCCTCATCACCAACAAAGCCCTTCACAACCTCGCCCTTTCATACCTCTCTGACCTCCTGCACCGACACGCTCCCACTCGCAACCTCAGATCCGCAGACGCCAACCTCCTACTCTGTCCAAGCATCGGACCTGTGGGGACAGGGCCTTCTCCATTGCTGCCCTGTCCCTCTGGAACTCTCTCCCTCAGCACCTCAGACATTCTCCATCACTCACCACTTTCAAAACAGCACTTAAAACTAATTTAATTAAATCTGCTTTTAACCTGTGGTACTATTTTTTTTTAAAATATTTTCTTGTTTTATTGCTGCCTCTATTGTTTTTCTTTACCATGTAAAGTGCCTTGAGTACCTTTTAAAGCGCTATACAAATAAAATGTATTATTTTGTTGGTACTTACCATAATAATAAACCGCTTCTGCATCTTCTCCTGTGGTGGTTGGCATAGGCCCTGCCCAGCTACGTCCTCTATTTATATGCTGAATTGTGCCAGCTGTGACATAGAAACAGAAAAGAAAAAAAAAGAAACATGCACTTTATTAATCCCCTTGGGGAATTAATAAATGCAGAGAAATTCTTCTCTGCATTTGACCCATCCTTGGTTGGGGAGCAGTGGGCTGCCTTGGGAGGCACCCGGGCAGCAGCTAGGGGTTGGGTGTCTTGCTCAGGGACACTTCGACACGTGAACTATGGTGGGACTGGGGATCAAACCGGGTACCTTGCTGTTGCGGGACGACCACTCATCCCCCTGGGCTAGAGTCGCCCTTAAAAAGTATCAGTATGATATACGTATATATACATGTGTGGTGAATCAAAAAAGAACTGACGTACAGAACAAAAATAAATCCTGGTAAAATAAAGGCTAAATAAGGTATTCCACATAATGAAGTTAAAAGATTGTGTCGTACCCATTCCTCTCTCTGTTTCCTGTCGCTGGTCTGTGAAACAGGGAAACAATTAGAAAACACACAACACATAGTTGTCCTCTATTTACATATACTGATTCAAAAGGTTTTTAATAAAAATATTCTCTACATTTTAAAAGGAATAATATACTGGTTCACTAGACAGTTTAGCAGATCACTATCAACATTCCTACTTATCTGAAATAAACATGGCCCGTTGCATTTTCCTCACCCTCAGTCAGTTTATCAGCGATGAGAGGGCCGACTGGTCCGTGCTCAGTTTCAGGCTTGGTGACCACCATGGAGGTGAGAGGGGTGACAAAGTTGTATCTCAGGGACAAGTCCAGGGCCTTGGCTGTCACAGTGTCTTTCTCTTGCTGAGTACCAATGTTACTGGGATATTGAAGAGGAAGATGGAGTAGAGTAGTTGATTGTTTAATACAAATTTGCACATGAGGTCCAATAAAAAGCACATCTGTCACAGTTCATGGAGAAGCCTGCTTCTTGGTGCAGGTACAAACAAAGATGGCCGACACCATTCAGAAGAACAAACCTGTTCTCTAGTAGCTGTTGGATGGTGAGGTAGGCCCAAAGACGCTCTGAAAAATCCCCAAAGATGTACTCCTGGTCTGGGTAGATCACATCCAAGTTTACCACACTGGCCTTTCCCTGCACCTGGAAGTCCTCCTCAGGCTGATGAAAAAGAAGAAAGATGAAAGATTGAATGGCAGGTATTACTGACATCAGAGGAGATTCATCTTATCATTTGATAACAAGTCTAAAGCCTAATTCATGGTTCTCCGTCAGGTCGGCGGCGTAGCTACGGTGTAGCTACACCGTAGCTACGCCGTCGACGCAGACCCCTACGCCGTAGCCTGACGTGCACCTCCAAAAAATCACTAAACTTTTTCAAAAGTTTACTTAATGTGGGAAAAATACCCTAGGTGTAATGTTCACTATGTTCTCCATCTTAGTTTAGCACGTGTGTACACTAACATTTGCTAATTAGTAAGAAGTACAGCTGAGGTTGATAGGAACAATGATAGTTTTGCAGGTATTTCATCATAAATGAAAATGTTGACCTGATGAAGCCTGATGCACGGTTATGGGATCAAGTGAGTAAGATTCATCCTCTGGGGACCATGACTGTATAATTACATGGCAATCCACCAAAATCAGTATTTGTGATTTTTCAGTGACCATCCCTAAAAAGATGGAAGCGTAAAATAGGACCATCACGGCATAGTGATTTGATCCCTACTGAGGCCCTGAGATACAGTAGCATCGAAACAACTAAAGTTAAAATACCAAGACTAAGACAATAAATTATATTTGTTCACAATGTCACTTTCAACATTCAATATTCAGTAACAGCAAATGTTTGATATGAGAGCAAGTGCACATATTGTTCATTCATCCCAATGACCTGGGCCCTATTCTTCGTACCTGGCTCAACAAAGTCGAGCAAATGTCCTATTATCCATCTTAAATTAGTGAGATGATTGACATCAGGCTATCAGGGTTTCTCCACGGAAGATCCGTGCTGAAACGGTCTCGTTAATTCTAACCAGACGTCAGTCATCTGGAAATTTATCGGCTAATTTTAAGTGCTTCATCACCCAAATCAATCAGATTATATTTATTGAAATGTGCCTGCTGGCAGTAGTATACAAATTAATATATACTTATGAGGATATATGTACTGTATGCGCGTATGTATCATGTACTATATACATGTATGTGTAGGTTAACATATAACTAGGAGTTTGAATATGTGTATGGGCAGATCAGTATGTATGTATTATTCATAATCAGAAATTCAATCAATTGAAGCAGTGAAAAGAAATTGTGTATGATTCTCTGTATTCTTATCACGAGTTCGCCGTAATCATTTTCTACAATAATGATATGTATGGTGTACTAATAACACTGTCATATAATTATGAGTGCTTTCAACACATCCATAAATTAAGCGCTAAATGTTACGGACAGCACGGCATGCAACAGCTTTCCCGATGTTCTCTGCATCGCCGAAACTGTACAGAAATGTACCGATCGCAAAAAAGCGCAAGGCATAGAGTCTGTGAGACGGCCAATGCTCTGCTGCACCGTGTGCTGTTCAATGTACGGCTCGAGGAGTTCTCGTAAATAAATGATTCCTTGTCGGCAGAATCTACGGCACCGCGTACAGGAAGTCATGATGATGTGAGAACGGATCTTGCCGATCTTGAAGAACTCTCTCCCTATAAAACTAATATCGCTCCTTCATCAATGAGGAAGGGAGCTGCCTTTTTTGCCCAGTGGGAGTGGCCAGTTTATCCAGTGAATTTCAGTTAGCCTGCGCGGGAGCAGGTTTACATTTTTGGCTGTGTTGCTATGGTGATTTTTCTAAACTTGCTTTGAGGAACCGAAAAGCCTGACCTACGTCATCTTATCCTGAAAATTAGCCCGCTAACTCAGTAAGCCAGCTACGAAGAATAGGGCCCAGATATTGTCTTACTTAGGGTGACCAGACGTCCTCTTTTCCCCGGACATGTCCTCTTTTCGAGACCTAAAAAAAGCGTCCGGCAGGGATTCCAAAAACGTCCGGGATTTTGCTACGTCCGGGAAAATAGTTATTACCCCCTTACAAGTTTTGTAAATGGTACGTCCGAGATTTTGCTACGTCCGGGAAAATAGTTATTACCCCCCTTACAAGTTTTGGAAATGGTATCTCCCTCACGTTCCACCTTCTTGCGCAAGCTCTGACTGTAGAGAGAACTGTCATTGGTCGACCGATCTCAACGTAAATGTAAGTTCACGGCATGCTACACACTACTGCTACCCCCCCCCCCCCCCCCCCCCCCCCGCGACGAAGTGTCCTCCTCCTCCTCCTCTCTCTCTCTCTCTCTCTCTCTCTCTCTCTTCCCCCCCGGAACGAAGTGTCCTCTTTTTCACAAACTCAAATCTGGTCACCCTATCTTACTAATGCTTCAATTTACATATTGTTGTCCTTTTCTCACCCCCTGAGCGAACACCTCCACCAAGAAGTTATCCATGTCACTGTCCGTCAGCCGACCGGCCACCACGATCTCTGAGCCGTTAAACAACTGGCTGTAGTGGTTTTTGGTAACGAAAATCACTGCTTGTTCAGGATAACGCAGGTCTACCTCCAAGAGCAGAGGGGTCGCCACCTCCTCATAGAAACCCTGGAACAAAGACACACTTAAAATCGTGCATTGTCTTTAAATGTCCTTGAATATGCAAACACACACACACACACACACACACACACACACACACACACACACACACAATGTATACTGTATACCTATGCATGGTCTTTATGTTTGCCGTAAATACCCTACCTTGAGTTGAACGGCTGCATCTGAACCCTCAAAGATCCTGCGGGCTGCTCCTTTGTTTTGTCTGGACATCACATCCAGGAAGGAGTAATCCACATCATTTCCGAATCCAAGAGAGAACATAGTCATCTTCCCCCCAATAGCAGAGCGCACATTCTCCTGAATCGTCTTCAGGTTGGACTCCCCTACATGCATACATGCAGGCACACAAGTGGGTTATGTATTAGCCTGGAATGAAAGCCTTGCAGTTTCAACAAGACTTAAGTTGCTTAACTTACTTGCTTTTTCAAGAGCTTGACAACTTTTTGAAAAGTACAAATTATTTTGTGAATCAAATTGTTGACAAATCTGTCAGTGATTCAGCCCACTAAAGGTTTGTCTTTATTAACAGACAACTTTCAATCTTAAAAGGATTTTCATCAGGTCTTTCTTTACAAACCCTTTTGACTACTTTCTGACTACTTCTAAATGTTTCTGCACTGTGCACAGAACTAT
Organism: Myoxocephalus aenaeus; assembly: GCA_038501785.1. Lineage (NCBI taxonomy): Eukaryota > Metazoa > Chordata > Actinopteri > Perciformes > Cottidae > Myoxocephalus > Myoxocephalus aenaeus. The sequence continues at coordinate 2,244,754 of JBAMJR010000043.1, read as the reverse complement.
GGAGCTAAATCCAGGTCATATGTATTGTTCATTTGAAAATAAGATTTTAACCTGAAAAATCAAGTTTTGTTGTTGAACTATTTTTTTCAGGTTCAAAACCTTTTTTCAGATTCAGATCGTTTTTTTTCAGGTTCAGACTTTTGGCCTGGATCTGGCGTGGGGGCGTGGTTTCAACTGCAGGGGCGTGGTCTCATGAGTGACAGCTTAACAATGAAGGCTGAGAACCAGCCTGAAGGCAACGTGGGGTACCGTGAGCATTATGACTCACTATACCTTCATAAAGCATATTCACGGGATTGGCAGTAAACTAAATTGACGCCAGTGACAGTTATGTTTAGCAAGCTGTTTTAGACCATACTTGGTATGAATGACAGTATAAGAGCAATAAACTATGCCAGGTTGTGCCGTTCAAAAACGACACTATAATATCTGAAAACATGTTTTGAACCTGAAAAAAAAACGATCTGAATCTGAAAAAAGGTTTTGAACCTGAAAAAAATAGTTGAATCCGAAAAAAAGAGATTTGAAACTGTAAAATTAAATGTGAAGTAAAAGTAAGAGTGAAAGTTGAAAATATAAAATCTGATACTGAAAACTGAAAAAATATATTATTTTTCAAAGTTCAACAACAAAACTTGATTTTTCAGGTTCAAATCTTTTTTTCAAATGAACAAAACATATGACCTGGATTTAGCTCCATACAGAACCAGCCCTTGTTCTTAACTCAGTTAGCAACATGTCACATATGTGTTAAACTGCTGTACTTAATCTACATATAGATAATTGAATATAATATACTATATATATAATATACCAAATGAGGACAGTTTACCGCTGTTTGGCATCCCATCAGTCAGTAAAATAATCATGTCCTCACTCCTCTCTGGAAGGTTCTTAGCTCGTCTTTCTCTCTTCAGCATGCTCACTGCCCTCAGTACAGCGTCATTGATATTGGTGTCTGAAAGGTAATAATACAATGAGCAGATTAACATGGACTTTTCTTGAGGTACATTATCAGAGAGGAAATAACTACAAACAAACAACAAAACAGTTCCTGCTGAGCATTAGACGAGAAGGTACCTCTCTCATTTTAGTCCACTAAATATGAAGCTACAGCCAGCAGGCGGTTTTATTAGCTTAGCATAAAGACTGGAAGCATGGGGGAAACAAAATACAATTATCTGCACTTCTAAAAAAAACATAATACATTGTATAGTGTTTGTTTACTTCTTACAAAAAACTAAGCGTAAATACAGTCCCTGTGACACCACCATGACGTCACAAACTATATAAATACTCTGTACCCATCCGACTCGGCTTGGATGAAAGTCTTGAGAGTCTTAACTTCGTTGGACAAACAATAGACTGTTTCCGGATCCTGAGGGACAAAACTGATAACTTTCCCCGGTGCTCCGCCACTTTCACCTGCAGAAGGGAGATCACGGAGTTCTTGGATTCTTCAAGTCGACGTTCGCAGCCAGACGAGAATCAGCTTGTCCCGCCGTTAGAGCGGTAAGGTCCCCGGTTTTAGGCTTAGAGAAATTCAGCCTACGAATCCGAAGGTACGCATTGCGCCCTGTCTCCCATATTGCTCCATCATCAGCAAAAAGAGATTTACCATCAAACATATCATTAACAATTATATTAAACCAGATAGGACTGATAACACTGCCCTGCGGGGTCCCATTGTCTATTCCTACAGCATCAGAAGCACTCGCTCCCACTCTCACCTATATGGAACGGGATCTCAGAAAATCTTTGATCCAATTTAACATCCTGCCCCGAACCCCTGCATCATACAATTTCACAACTAATCCCTCTTTCCACGCCATATCATCGGCCCTCTATATCTAGGAAGACACAAATCACCACCTCCTTGTTCACGAGAGCTTTTTTAATGTCTCTGTCAAGCACTGGGACTGCATCCATTGTTGCTCGTAGTTTGGTTATTGGACCCTGATCCCAGGGTGGTGCCCCGCTCTTATTATTTAATATTAACAATTTTGTTTTCATACTTGCTGATAACCAAACCCTTGCTGATAACCAAACCAAAGCCATAACCATGGCATGAAAGTTGGGACCATTTGCTTTCCTCTTACTTCCCCCTTCTTGTAGTTTCCTGATGTAGGCAATGGCTTCAGTCACATATCTCTGTGTTGCTTTGGTCAGAGAGTTCTTCCAGGTGGTAATGTCACCATCAAACAGGATCAGAGCAAAGTAGTCCTCTTCATGGAGATCTTTCAGAATGGCCACCAGAGCATCGCGGGTCTGCGAAGGTTCCCAAATCCACACATGAAGATATATAGTATATATCACGATAGCATAGTGATGTATACAGTATGGGGCTTACCTACACACAACGTGTTTTACCTGTGCAATCTTACGTCCACTCATTGATCCGCTCCTGTCTATCACAAACACCACATTCTTTGGGACTCTGGGCAGGTCAGGTGGAGCGAAGAAGTGCACAAAGTATCCGTTCATAATCTGAAGGGAAATACAGAATATGATTAAGACTAATGTGGAAATATAACACAACTATGCTCACCTAAATAAGTTAAATAAATAAGTAAAATACTAAGCAAAGTGCTGGCCGCTGACCTGAACTTCCCCAAGGCCCTCTTTTTGTTTCACATCATACTTGATGATGAAATCTCCATCAATTATGGTGCCTTCACATCCTGGACATTTCCTCTGCTGCTCCAGTGTTGGTGAGAAAGAGATGTGTGCCTGGGAAAACAAAGAGATTCATTTCACTTGACATTGTAGGACACATCATCAATGCTAAAAAAAACATTATAGAGTCATTATAAGTCTATAAACAACAGGATATAAATATTTCAAACCCTTTACCTTGTTGTCTGTGACAGTTTTCTCCACCAGGGGGAGCAGCTCATTGGAGAGGAAGGTTGCAGTGGCCTCAACAAAAGCAATGCCCTGGGGTTCATAGATGTTTGCCACAATCTGTCTCCACACAAACACAAACACACACACACACACACACACACACACACAAAATGTGTTTTGTGAACTAATGTCTCATTAATGACACAAGTTCCTCCTCACACTACGCATTCCTAACACTGGACACGCAGGCACGCACACACGCACGCACACATACACACACACACACACACACACACACACACACACACACACACAGGAAAGCGTGTCCCACCTGAAACTCCTCCACTGGTTGGTTGGGTTTAACTCGAGTCAGGATCTCATACTGGCCCAGTTTCCTCTGAAGGAGCTCCTCGTAGGTCAGAATGAAAGTCACATTGCTTTTGGCTGCGATGTTGACAGACACTGAAAACATCTCCATCTTCCTTCCAGAGGCCCTGTAATGATGTTCATAGTGTTACCTTTATGCAGTGGTTCTCAAACTGTGGGGAGGTATTACAGGTGGGGCTTTTTTTTTTATCATGTAAAAAAAGAAATCCATTATTAATCCCGCAGTGATTCTTTGCATTTCACCCATCTTTAGAAATTAAGGAGCAGTGTGCTGCTATGAAGCTCACGGGGAGCAACTGGGGGTTCAGTGTCTTGCTCAAAGACACCTCGACATGCAAACTATGGGGAGACCAGGGATCGAACGATGAACCTTGTGGTTTCAGGACGACGACTCCCCATGAGCTACATGAGAACTTCATATAGTACAAAAGTACACGGACATAAAACGTCATGAATAAATACATGGAATGGCTGTACTTTGGAAATGTTTATGTTACCCGCCGTTAACAGGTTGCGCGACTCGCCGATTCTTGCCGTTTTGCCAAAAAAAACGATCTTCGTGAGAACTCTGTGAGATCTCCATGAGGTCGGCTTTTCTGTTGTTGCATCTCTCAAAACCAAATACAGATCTAAGCTCAACATTGAGCATGAATTGAGAATTAATTGAAAGGGAATTACTTGAAAGGGACTTCAATTTTCTTTATTTGAAAAAGCACGGATGGAGGAGTCACAAAAAGTTATTTCAATAAAAATTCAGCATGGACCATTTTGTTAACATTTTGTTGGGGCGGTGGGGCACGAACATTCTTATTCCTCCAAAGTGGGGCGTGACAAAAAAAGTTTGAGAACCACTGCCTTAATGTGTTGTTCACACCACCACCAACAGCCCTCTGTAACATCTTCCAGTCCGACTCACTTGACCAGTCCAGCAGTCTGTCCAGAGGAAACAGCCTTCTCATACTGTTTCTTGGCTTTCTCTTTCTCCTTCACCTCCCCGACATACACCTCACCATCAATTTCCCTGTGAGGAACAAAGACACTTGTCAAAAGGTGAAGAAAGATCTATTGTAAAAGTCAAAAATATTAGATTCTGACTGACATGCTGAAGTTAGCGATGAAGGCCGTCTTGGGCAGCTCCACATCGAAGAAGATTTCCTGGGGGGAGTTTGCCTTGTTCAGAGCCCTGGAGGTCGTGACGGTGCGGGCAAAACGAGACGTCCACCGTGCAGTCCACTTTCACGCTGTACACATCCACCATCTGAGAGGATGGACAGTGTCACATTCTGCCTCATTCATTGTCATTACCTATTGCCCTCTCTCATCTGTACTGCAGTTACCACATTCCTACCAGTCCCAGTCACCTGACCTTTCCACCTTCCATTCTCAGCCTAGATCATTGAAGTCACAATGTTGCTTTCCATCTAAACATGCACCAGTCTGTCTACTTAATTTCTGTTTCCAGGACCCTCTTTTGATTCTGTTCAGGACTTGCCCCTCATGCCAGTATGCCTCTGTATTGTCCTGTCTGCCTGGTCTGCCTACTTTCTCCTCCCCCTCGTTGATATAATTCACCGTACGTGATACCGAAAGAGAAAAACTTGGCATGCTTGTTGAGTGGAGCAGTCACCTTGTGGACTCACCACCCGTATGGACAAAGCATCGGGGTCGGGTGCTATGTAGACCGGGTGGTGGGCCGGGCAGGGGGCCTGGCGAGCTGATCGCTGGCAGCATAGACTAGCTCTAGGGATGTGGAACGTCACCTCGCTAGCAGGGAAAGAGCCAGAGCTGGTGCAGGGTGTTGGAGCGGCACCAGCTAGATATAGTGGGGGCTCACCTCCACGCACAGCGCTGGCTCTGGAACCAAGGTCCTGGAGAAGGGTTGGACGTTGTCCTTTACTAGAGTTGCGCAGGGTGAGAGTCGCTGGGCGGGAGTGGGGATCCCGAGCCCAAGTCTGAGCGCCGCTGTGTTGGTCGTGTTGGATGCTAAAACTCGGGCATGGGAGGTCGACAGGTGGATCGGTGCGGCTGCAACAATAAAACAGGCGCTGCACCGGACCATCTTGGCGAATCAATTTACTGGCCGGTCTACGTCCCAACCCTCACCTAGGGCCACGAACTCTGAGAATCGTGAAAAAACGCGGTTGCGGATACAAGCGTCCAAAATGAGTTTCCTCCATAGGGTGGCCGGGCTCAGCCTTAGTGATAGGGTAAGGAGCTCAGACATCAGGAGAAAACTTGGAGTTGAGGCACTACTCCTTTGTGTTGAAAGGAGTCAGCTGAGGTGGTTTGGGCATCTAATCAGGATGCCTCTTGGGCGCCTCCCAATCCTGGTCCAACTGGTAGGAGACCCCGGGGAAGACCCAGGACACGCTGGAGGGATTATATCTCCCAGTTTACCTGGGAACGCCTCGGAATCCCCCAGAATGAGCTGGAAAATGTTGCGGGTAAAAGGGAAGCCTGGGTCAGCCTGCTGGGCCTGCTGCCACCCCAGATAAACGGATGAAACTGGATGGATGGATGGACCCACTAAAAGATCTAAAACATCAAATTATAGCAAGTTCAGTGGCCAAGAGAACAGGCAGCGTATTGTTGTGTGTCTATTGAATTGTGGAACAGAGGTCATGAGAAATGTCCCAGAAATATCCATGTCACAAAACCCAGAGTGGCTGGGTTTTGTGACATGAAAGCAAAAGAGAAGAGATAAATACATGGCAATGGACACTGCAGGGGCAAGAGCAGAACAAGAGACATCTGGAGCCAATGAGTTTTACAGAGAATGTGGACTTTATTTTGCAAACAGCAACAATACCACTACAATGAGATAGAAGCTACCAGTCATCATGTCCATGGCCTTGTGTCTGTTGAATTATAATATCCAGGTTTCACTATTCATTTTGAATAATACATTAACCCTCTGAGGTCGGCGCCCGCGTCGAAGCGTTAAACCAGGTGTCTAAATGTTTAATAAAATTATAATCATCACAATAATACGTCAATAATACGTCACATAAATCTGAGCGTCTGAGCGTCTGAGCATCTAAACATGGACATGTATGAGGCTTGCAAAGCTTCACTGTGAGTCAGAAGGTGCCAAGTAAAGAGTCCTGAGCAAAGCTATATTGGAGGGGACTGACGGCGCAGCTTCAGAGCCTGAAGGATTCACTAACAGGAGCTAGACGGAGCTAACGGGCCAGATAGCTGGCCACAGCGTTTCTGTGAGACTGAACGGTGAGTAATCAATTGTTGAATCCATCACGTTAACTTGTTACAGTGAACATAGTACGACCAGTAGTGCTGGACCTCCAATATGTGTTTGTAAGACAGTAAATAACATGTGTGTGTTGACGATAGCTTCGTAGCGGTTAGCACGTCACTACACAGGGCCGTTTTGGCTGTTATCATCCGTATATATGACTGAACGGGCATAATCAATTGTTGAATCTATCACGTTAACTTGTTACAGTGAACATAGTACGACCAGTAGTGTTGGACCTCCATTATATGTTTGTAAGACAGTAAATAACATAACATGTGTGTGTTGACGAGAGCTACGTAGCGGTTAGCACGTCAGTACACAGGGCCGTGTTGGCTGTTATCTTCCGTATATATGACTGAACGGGGCATAATCAATTGTTGAATATACCACGTTAACTTGTTACAGTGAACATAGTACGACCAGTAGTGTTGGACCTCCATTATGTGTTTGTAAGACAGTAAATAACATAACGTGTGTGTTGACGATAGCTTCGTTTATTATGACTCTATTTAGCGCGTCACTAAATAGAGCCGTGTTGGCTGTTCCCTTCCGTGTCTATGACTGAACGGTGCATAATCAACTGTTGTCTCTATCAAGTTAACTTTCTTACAGTGAACTCATACTGACTGTATTAATGTATTTTACAGAGTGGATTCAGAGCTGTGAGGCCCAGAGGACAACATGTAGCATCGCTGCAGCAGTCTCCTCTCCATCTGCCTGCCTGAACACATCACCTAGCAGGCCGCAAAGCCAGCCACAGCTCATCATCCCCACCATATAATAATAAATTTGGTTTTAGACATTAAATTACATGTGTCTACCATTTTATTCATATATTCCACTGCTTTGTGAACCTAAGACCTTTGGTAAACCAATTTCCATCACCAAAACCGCTATCCCACCGGAGTAAAGTTATGTTTTCACAACCAAATATGAGACATTTCCAAAATCAAGATTACATTTTTCAGCTTTAGTCATATTTTCATATTTACACTTGTGCCTTTGGGACAATGGTGCCTCATTATATAGATAGCTGAGATTGTTCTGTATTTTTTTATATACAACACATGATTATGTATCATATGCTAGTGACTTTAAAAAGGGGAATTTAAAAAGTATGTAAAATCAAGAAAAATCAAGAAATTGACCCCCAGACCTCCAAGTGTTAAAATGAATGGAGAAATGCCTTGTTGATAAGAGCGATTGTACCTTTGTTTTGACTTTAGAATTGTATATATATAGAAATTGTTTCCTTACATTTACAGAGGATGTGCTTCTTTTCTGTAGAAGAAGAAAAAGACAAGGATATGCAGTTTATTTTCAGCAGGATGAAAACGAACATCAACATAGGACTTAATTTTGCGTACCCTTATTGACCTGGGGCCGAAAGCTTCTTTGGTTTCCTGGAACATAACATATGACTGCATGGTTATTGAGAAAGGAAAAGCAGGATTTGAGAGAGATATGCCCCAAATTAATAACCATTTGCCATCACTACACGTGATGTTTTCCCGAATGTTTCCTGTCCGTCACACCATGGCATGTTCGACTCAATTTTGTACAACCACTGCATCAGTAGTCCCTTTGTGAGGCTTCCATGCTTTTGATATGATCCTTAAATTGCCTCTCTCTTTCACAACACGTCTTTCATTGCAAGTTTATCGAGTAGATTGCGTAAGCAAGGTGTGGCCCCAGAATCAGACAAAGAAATTTAGACGGGCATGGGAAAAGAGTTTTGGATGTAAAGGTCACACAACAATCATGCCGGCAGGAATAGACAGATATCTAGGCAGGCTGGTTGCAACATGAAATGGACTGGTGGACTGGTTTTATATGCATTGCAGTCAGGCATATTGAGCCAAAGTGCAGTAAAAAAAATAAAATTACTTTTATACCATATTTGTATCATAACTATGAACATCCAGCATGATCTAAGCAAGATTTCTCAAACATGTGGTTTGGAGCGGTCGCCGACTTGTACAAACTGTATGGTTCAGACCCTTACCAACATCAACATACTAATAAGACATCTTTTTGGAAAGATTACCTAAATAATCGGAATATGCAAAGAAAATAGCAAAAAAACGAAGCCTATGGGGTGTTGGCACTTATTTTTAGTAAAAAAACTGTGTCGTTCGGTTGAAAAATGGAAAAATCACTGTTTCTATGTGAAAGCCTTCTCTCACCGAGAAGCTTCCTGATCTTAAAATTTGCACAAGCCTTCCCGCTTGCGCTGTGACGTGTTTTACAAAGGTGGGGGCTACACGAAGAGCACAGCATGCAGAAGTGTGGAGAGGGAGCGACTTTTTTACAACTCTTTGCAGTTTTGTGTTCTTTCAGGTACTTATAGATGGTTTGTAAGCCCATGGATTGCTTTGTTAGAATCCCACAAGCCCGTACGGTTACGGAGATGTGTTTGTTAGTGAAATCGTTGTAAGGGGTACTTATGAAGGATCTTGTGAAACCGTTTTGGCCACCGCGGTATGTGACGTAGGGTCGTTGGAGATTACGTAAATACTCAAATTTAACGGTTACTTTAATTATTTTCTATAACATATTTCTCTTCTCACAAGGGTTGCGGTATTTTAATCACTTTAAATGAAGTTAAACAACGCTGTGGTTCCGGAGATAATTAAGGAGACGTTAAAGGAAAATGTTGAAGATTTTCGCGTCCGATAATAGGCGCAGGGCGGCTACATTAAGAATTGGTTAAACATTAGAATAATCCCCTAAATGCTCGGGCCCTAACAAGAAAACGTGCAGTCAATTTCCCTTTGTTAAGCCTACGAATCAGAACAAAAGATTGTATAAAATAGTCTTCTTGAAAGATCGGATGATAGGCTTGACATCCTTTTTCCAGGAAAACAGCTGCTGCCGCTAGACTCGCGAAGTGCGCACTTCCGTTCCTGGGGATTTTGTCATGGGAAAGATCACTTAGTAATAACGAGATATGACTTTGCTGCAGACACAGGCTCATGAACAGTGTCTGGAGTGGTCACTTATGAAGTGCAAGCTGACCATAGACAACAACAACAAAACAGACGTTGTTTACATGAAAATGGTGCCCACGTTAAATACCTGTGTCAGAGCATTTCTGCGATAAACGAGCAGAGCTCTCCGCGCCTGAGCTGGAAGCCAGATGCACACACACATCCACAGCAGCATGACTCTCCACGGCGCGGGCATGGCTGGGAAACAGTGTCGACGCTTCCCCGGGAAGATGAAAACAAGTCTGAAGGGAATTCGGGGCGGGGATCAGAGACTGTAAATGATGTGGATGAAGTATTCGCTCTACCCGTAACCGTTTTACTGCACCGACCCTCTGCAGGAGGAGGGACCCTCTGCGATTGTTGTCAGTCTATTGGTAGATTTCAGCCTGTAACTATTGAAGCCCATTTCCGCCACTGTGATGAAAGGGGGGCGCGCAGTGGAACTACAGGGGGCCGAAGCTTCATCACCAACCCACACGCACACACACGCGCGCGCACACACGCACGCACGCACACACACACACACACACACACACACACACACACACACACACACACACACACACACACACACACACACACACACACACACACACACACACACCCTGAGGCTTTATAATACCACTGGTTTGTAATGAACTGTGATAAACTTGAGGTTTACATTTCATTTACTTTAGGAATGTACCTATGAATAGGATTTCTTCTTTGTTTGGGGAAATGTAAGTTGTTGCACTGTTCCTAACTTACATTTTAACATTTTAAGTTAACTTCAAAATATACTCAAGAATGTAATGCAATTAATATGTCTGAAATGTCTACTTGAAATCCATCTAAAGTCCAATCTTTTTGAAAATGTATTTTATTATTGCTATTTTTTCCAATAAAACAGACAATAAACTGTGGTATGTGATATGTACTTATTTTAGAAATAAAAACAAATATTTTATAGAGTTTATAATATATTTATTATGATAGTAAGTCATAATTATATGATAGTAAGTCATAATTATGAGATACTCTGCCATAATTATATGATAGTAAGTCATAATTATTAGACATTGTCATAATTATATGATAGTAAGTCATAATGCTGTGATACTATGCTATAATTATATGATACCAAGTCATTATTTTTCTTCATCATTATGAGTCATTATGACTCTTTATATTTTCATCACAGTTGTGGAAATGGTCTTCCATATGTACCTGTGTGTGTGTGTGTGTGTGTGTGTGTGTGTGAGAGAGAGTGATCATGTGTGTGTGTGTGTGTGTGTGTGTGTGTGTGTGTGTGTGTGTGTGTGTGTGTGTGTGTGTGTGTGTGTGTGTGTGTGTGTGTGTGTGTGTGTGTGTGTGTGTGTGTGTGTGTGTGTGTGAGTGAGAGTGTGAGTGTGTGTTTACTGCATGCTTTAACTCTTTGGGGTCTGAGGGCATTTTCTCGATCTTTACATATCTTCTTAAATTCACCTTTTAAGGTCACATGAATCTTGGAGTTTTCTCTTTCAATAACGTATTTATTTCAGAGGACAACCAATTAGCTGGTCAGTTGAAATCATGTGGGCACACAGCCTTTAACAAAGGCTGTATACATCGAAACACCTTTGTAGATGTGTTGCTTGTTGTTAAAAATGAAAAAAAGGTAAAATGTGATCCTTTTGTACGGCACCCAGACACGGCACCCAGATGAAATATATTGAAATTGTTTCATTTCATGACTACTTGCATGTAGCTGTGCCAAGAGTACACCCTAAAAAATGTGACCAATGGTAACTTAATAAAATTATGGCAACAAAGTGACAATTAATATAATTAATAAAAATGATTGAATAGATTAATTAAATCTAAACATTATTCAAATGTGTTGGATTTAGTAATAGAGCGCCAAATTATGAGTTATATAGACCAAAGATATTTAGTAAATACAAATCAATTTTACAAGGAAAATTATTTATGTTTACTAAGAATATCATCAAAAGTAATTTACATTTATTGAATATTTGGGTGAAATTGATTTATATTTACTGAATATTTGGGTAAAATTGATTTACATTTATTGAATATTTGGGTGAAACTGATCTACATTTACTGAATATTTGGGTGAAATTGAGTCATATATATTAATTATCTGGGTGAAATTGAGTTGGATTTACTGAATGACATTAAATATATTACATTCAATCTATTCAATAATATTATTTGTCACTTTGTTGCCATAATTTTTCTATGTCTAATTCACTATGCCATCTTGGTGTCACAGTAAACTTAAGTTAAGCCAACAGATCATCATACATACAAAGTACTGCAGGTAAACATTTATTTGTGCAAATTTGTCAATAAAAACACACAATTTGCAATCCTAGTGTAGACAGTTGAAACACTATACACAAACAGCTGCTTGTGCCATGGCAGTGATACCATGGCAGTCTCCTTAAATGAGGATGGTTTATATATTGAACAACCACCTGCAGCACTAAAACTCAGGTGAAGAGGCAAACTACACTTCTCACTGGGATCCTTCAAAAAATAATAAACTCAAGCATTGAACGAGTTGAACTTAACCACAGATGAGAGTTCGAACAGTGACATAACAATGTTTTTGCAAGGGTCCATTCTATTAAGTAAGCAGTTTGTTCTTGAGGCTGTTTACTTTCGGTGTCAGCTTTGCACAGTCCAGCTCCAGAAGGAGTTTCTGGATACCTGGAATGTGTATCGGAGCTCCTTGGGATAGGTAAGGTTGACTGCATACATCAACCCAACCAGCAGCAAGCCCTCGGAATGTTATCCAGAGCAGTCAGAACTTGTATTCCTTCTGAAACGATACCGACATCGTCTGGACCCTCCGCCGTATAGATTTTCATCTTTTGCATGGCAATGTCCTGTGTCATCAGCATCCTGAAATAGCAAGAAGATTGTGTATTACTGATTGTACAGCCAAAAGATAAGTTCCTAATTGAACATCTACCAAATTGCTTCCAACCCTTTGGACAATAAAACCTGTAGCTGTAATAACTGTTGCACATAATGCACATAATGAAATTTCAGAGATGTTTTGCAAAAGGGTTTCGTTAAAAAGCGTACAATCAGTTCACCAACAAATCAAAACATTTCAAGGACGAGAGATAATGATCTGAACTGAGTCACATTTATAATATCTGTACATTAAAAAAAAATCCCAATACATATAAGGTAGAAGAGATGAGAAAGAGATCACTTTCTTAATAATTGAACATGTACTTCAACTTACATCATACTCAGTGATCAGGTGATCAGTGGATTCCCTAAAGTACGCCATCAAACACCGAATGACGGCATCTCTGGTGATGTGGATGCTTGGGTTGCTTGGAGCCTAAAATGAAAAAAATAAACATTATGAGTAAAGATCATCCACTGATCTAAAACTAGTTGACTTTTATTACTGTTAAAAACCCAAGTCCAGCACAATGAAACACTTCCTGTCAGTAATTCGATAGAACCAGCTGTGACTCCAGGAAGTCAATCACATAAACTCCCACAAAACTTGCTTTTTGTATGATCAAGACATACCATGTTAGTCAGTGAGCTCTGTGTGGTGATCTTGTAGGCATATTTTGTTAGGACAGAGCCAGACTAGCTGTTATTCCATTTCCAGTTTTACGATAAGGTCATTCAATGTAAAACATAAAATAAATGTATGTGCTTATAATCACATATCAATTGCAAGTTGAGGGTTTTGGTGTCCAATCACCAATATAAAAAAGAATCAGTAATCACCACTTGGTAGTTAGTTATTATGAATGACTTTGAACATTTTAAATTTGAATAATTATGTACTTAATAAAGTGGCAACTGAGTGTATAGAGACTAAAATGTATGCAGTTAGATCAAACTTTTTTTGAGAGAAAATCAAAGGTAAACATTGCCTCTTGTAGATTTAAGTAATAATCAACTGATATTCCAACTTTTTGATCATAAAATCTCTAAAATGAAATATTTGCAAACATAATACTCAATGAATGACACCTTGAGAAGGATAGCCTTCAACCTCAGCCCCATGGTTCCGCCCTGGGAGTGGAAGAGGTTCAGAAGACTGGGAGTGTATTCATCCAGCATGGACATGAACTTTGTCTCGAGGTGCACCGTTGTGATCGTGTGAAACTCATCTTGGATCTGTAACAAACAGTGTACACACATTTAGACAACATATACTGTGTGTGGAATTTGGTATCACAGCATATTGTGTATTGAAGTATGGTACATACCTGTTGATGAATTTCAGTTAAAGATTGTTGATTGTTGGAAAAAAGACCTATTAGATTCATACTTTATACAAAGTGATTTACTCTGTTCAGCAGATACACACTGTTGGCAGACTGGCCTCTACATTTAACTGTATTGTGAGACTAAGCAGACGAAGTATAACAACTCTAGCATTGTAACATAATATGTACAAAGGCAGCTCGGTGTAACGTCAACTATCAGCACGAGCGGAGACCACTCATTGAAACTATACTGATAGAGAAAACAGAAACATGGCGATCTGAATCTCCTGCTGCGGCCTCTCAGTACCATGAATGGAGACTGCAACGGTGAACTTGGGATAGTCAGCACACCTGTCAGAGTGCACAAAACACAGTAACAGCCTGGAGCTGAATATAACATCAGGTTAAAAAAAAAGAAAGAAAGAGGAAACTGCACTCTTTGTTAATTTGTTTCACTGACTATTCTCCAGAAACGTACCTTACCATTAACTGCATGGTCTATCCCGACTGCTTTTAATTAACAGCATGTTAGGTTAACATTACTTGAGAAAACAAAATGCAGTGATATTAATATAACTTGTATGCCTTATTAATAACATTTGGGAGCAAGAATGTGTGTTCCTACAATTGCATTAACCTTAATGCGCTCTAACTCTAAGTTCTGCTGCATTTTCGCTAGCTAGTTAGGTTAGCTTGTTACGGTGGGGGAGGGGTGGAAACCACGAAACTCGGTCTGAGCTGGTATCTCAAAAAGGCATAACATATTAGGGATAACATTATAAATGAGGAAAGCCATGAAATTTTGGCATTTTCAGTCCTTGCCATGTTTTAACGGCTCAAAGACAACGTAGACCGAAAAACAAACACTAACGTTAGCTTATTTAAGACTTAACCTAAGTTAGCTAAATAAAGTTACAGCACAGTAAAGTTTACATGTTTGTTAACTTTTCAGTAGCGCAAAACAATGTTCAACTGCTGCAACAACGTGGTTATAATTTGTTCGTTAACTAACAATAATTAAACAGGTCTTACCTTTGGGAAAATGGCAGCCCCTTCAACACGTTGCAGAAGATGTCCATGTGGCGCAGAATGCGTGAGGCGGAAGTGGAAGTTGATTAAAAATGTTCTGCATCTTTGACTTTACTGATGAAATTTAATTAAAGTCTACTCAGTGATTCAAAGCTGATTTTATTCACACAAAATTAAGTAAAATGTAATTAATAATTAAACAACATTTCTTGAATTCAGCTCAATGTAATTAAAAACAGTACATAGTCTTTTTTATTATGTAAAAGTTACTATTATTTATTTAGGAGATATTAATTAATGCAAATCCCAGTTTTTACAGTGTACAATGTTACATAGTGGTCAAATGTGACTTATTGATTATTGACTCTTTCAAAAATGATTGTTCCACCTTAAATAAATTGGAAAGCATACATGTAAAGGAACATTAATCAACATAATGCAAACAGCATCACTAAGGTTTCACAAGTACTGACTGATATATTTCAACTTACTATAGTCCTCCACTATGTGGCTGGATTTTTACACCAGTGTAGAGGTTCCCTCTCTTTTGAGGCGACACTACAGTCACACAGGGCAGTATTTCTGTGAATTAAGGTGCAGCTCCCAAAGCACAGAGTGAGGCAAAACACAAGTTGTGCAGTTGTGGCCGAGGTCATGTACGTACACACCCATGTTACCTCGAAGTGAACCCAAAGTGCAAATACATTAAACTCAAATATGCTGGGCTGAGCAAGGTACATGCAGTGCAACTGTAAAAAACAAATAATGATTTAATTGCAAAGAAGTGGAGAGAAGTTAATTTGGTATGTGAAATATGGAGATTTATAGAATTATATTACAGCTTAATATTGGAAAGCTCTACCTACCATATTATTTATGTTATCAGTAAATCCATCGGCCTGCGTTCTAACTTTCACAAACCGCAGACATTATTAGTAATATTGTCATTTTTAGTGAGTAATGTTCAGTTATGATTTCTAGAATCATGAATTGTGTACTGCCATATATATTAAAAAAATGCAATTATCTTGGTTTTAGCATGTTCGTTTCAGCATGTGTGTAATGTTTGAATGAAGACACACTGACTCACTATAATGAGTGAGTTTAACCACAATAATGTGACCCCAGTGCGTTGCCACTAAGATTTTGGAATTTCAAGATTCAAAAAGCTGCCTTAAAAAGTCCAGACACAGTGTAGTCTGAGGCACTTCCATCAATGAGGCCTGCTCCATCGTTGTTAAAAAACCAACAGGGAATATTTTCCCCGTTCTTCACGTCCCTGCTGAAGTCCTTCTGCCAGTGTCTGTGGAAGAGATTATAAAAACAAAAACAATGAGGAGGTGAGAATATGCAAAAGTAAATGCTCTTTTGCCATGCATGCATTATATATGTGTGTGTGTGTGTGTGTGTGTGTGTGTGTGTGTGTGTGTGTGTGTGTGTGTGTGTGTTTAAACTTGATGAGGCATGTGTACCTGGTCACGTTGAGCATTTGTCCCTTCACATACATGGTGGCATCTAATTTCTCCTGCGCCTCACCTGGACGCAGTTGTGTCACCTCAAACCCAACCCCGTGGTAGAACTGACCTAGAGGAAGATATCTTTTGAGTTATTAAAAATTAGGAATCAGCAAACCTATCAAGCTATCAATGCATCATGACATGACACTTTCTCGCAGTTCTCTACCTAGAAGGCCATGAACAGCGGCAGACAAGTGGTGGCTGTCCAGGGTGTAGAAACCCAGGTAGTCTTGTTGGTCGTGGCGTCTCTTCCAAACCTTTGTGTGTCTGATGACCATGAATGTGACCGAGTGCCTCAGCGTCACTTTCAGGCTGCAGTCCTTAGTTAGCCTGAAGTCCATACTGGAGAAAAACAAAAACACTATGACAAATAGCTGACAGCAAAGTTGTGATTGTTTTGTTTCTCTGTGATTCACAGGAGCCGTGTGGAACAAAGAGAATATATATATCTGTATATGTGATTTCAGTATAATTGCACACAAGATTCCATGTAGGTTTGATAGTTTACATTTGGTTTTTTATTTGTAGATTTGACTGATCCTGTTTTTTATTTAGTGTTTATTTAGATGGAGTTCTACACACAAAACAATGCTCTATTGTCATACCATCAAAAATACCACTATAAGGCCTTATTCTTGGTATACTCTGGGAGTGGTATTTTTGATGGTATGACAATAGAGCATTGTTTTGTGTGTGTATTGCAGGCACTTTTAGTGTGATAAACACAACAAATTAAATTTATTTTGAAAACGTTCTTAAATTAAGTTTTAAGCTGACATGAACAAAATAACAGAATACACATGAGATAATTGTATAAATAATTTAGTTTAATTCATGTATCTTTGTATATTAGTATTTGCAAGGCAGAGTTACTTACTTCATTCCTTTGATCGAGGCCGTATCAGACCACAGCAGCTTGATCTGCTTTCCCTCGTGGAAGATTAAGATGTCCTGAGTGCTCACCTCTAGCCTCAGCCCAAGTTTCTGGTGGATGATACCAAAACGGCCAAAGTAGGTGTTGACGTTACCATCCTGAACGGCTTTCTTCTTGCCAATAATTTGGCCGTTCACCACAAAGCCTGATGATAATGACAGATTTGAGTTTTTTCCATTCTCAACGTTTCTCACAAATAAAGAGTCTTGTTTTGTTTTGTTTTTAACTCAGGGCTGACCAGATTTTGGGTCTCGAACCAGGTTGAAAATGGTTCCTGGTTTGTCGTTGATGTTGAAGCATAGAGCGTCATCTCTATCTGGCAGCTCTATCATGAAGTGAGGATCTCCGTCCACTGCAAAAGCATAATTATCGGACAGAAAAGTACATATCGAAGTGTGTTTGCTAACCTGATTTCTTCAGGTATGGTGAATCACAAAACAACTGCTGTAATAATAACAAAAACAAGCCAAAATAGAATAAATATGTCACAGGTGTCGAATAATTGGGCCTGTTATGGCTGATAAGGCTGTCATGATTTAATTTTAGATAGAATAAAACATAAGAATCATATGTTTTACTGTGTTGGTTGAAACAATTGTAATAGAAGATTTAAGTAAAGTGAAGTGAACAACGAACACATAAATATGTTAGAATTATGTAATAGTTAAACTATACTGCTGCAATAAAGGCTTACCATCTGATTGGCTACGAGAACTGCCACCACGGGAGTTACTGCTAATATGGGAGCTGCCGCCGCGACGGGGGCTGCTGGGAACAGGGTAACTGCTGCGAACAGGGGAACTGCTGCTAACACGGGAACTGCTGCTAACACGGGAACTGCTGCTAACATGGGAGCTGCTAGCAGTCTTGGAACCTGTTATCAAAAATGATAAAAGCCGACTTCAGTCAAATTGTTCCGCCCAAAATTAGATTAATAAAATGTGAATATCCTGGTGGAATAAAGTTTAAATAAGGTATTGTACATAATTAAGTTAAAGGAGTGTCGTACCGCTTTGTCTCTCTGCTTTCTGTCGCTGGTCTGTGAAACAGGGCAACCGTTAAAAAACACACAACACAAAGTTGTCTTTGGCATGTTCTACTCATTGATTCAACAAGTTTCTAATTATTTAACTATGTAAGCTATACATTTAAAATAAATAATATACTGGTTTGCTATTCAATTGTGCAGCTCACGATCAATTATTTTTTCTAATCAACGTCTAACTAATTAGACATGGCCCTCAGATTCCCTCACCCTCAGTCAGTTTATCAGCAATGAGAGGGCCGACTGGTCCGTCCTCATTTTCAGGCTTGGTGACCACCATGGAGGTGAGAGGGGTGACAAAGTTGTATCTCAGGGACAAGTCCAGGGCCTTGGCTGTCACATTGTCTTTCTCTTGCTGAGTACCAATGTCACTAGGAGATTGAGGAGGAAGATGGAGTAGAGTAGTTGATTGTTTAATATGTTTGCAATAAAAAGCACATCTGTTACAGTTCATGGAGAAGCCTGCTTCTTGGTGCAGGTACAAACAAAGATGTCCGACACCATTCAGAAGAACACACCTGTTCTCCAGTAGCTGTTGGATGGTGAGGTAGGCCCAAAGACGCTCTGAAAAATCCCCAAAAATGTACTCCTGGTCTGGGTAGATCACATCCAAGTTTACCACACTGGCCTTTCCCTGCACCTGGAAGTCCTCCTCAGGCTGATGGAAGAAAAGAAAGATGAGAGATGTAATGGCAGGTATTACTGACATGAGAGGAGATTCATAGTATCATTTGAGGACAAGTCTAAGAGTCTACTAAACCTTTTCAAAAGTTTACTTAATGTGGGAATATACCCTTTAGTATTTAGTATAGGTGTAATGTTCACTTACTTAGTTTAGCATGTGTGTACGATAACATTAGATAATTAGTAAGAAGTACATGCATTATTATGAATTAAGTGTTTACTCATGCTTTACTAATGCTAAATAGTGTGTAATTATTATAAAGTGTTACGGTTGTTCCTATATAAAGCATTGTTCCAACATCAACACTCATTAGTAACTCATTAGTATGCAATTCATAAACACAGTTATAAATGTTTTATTCTTGATTAATAAGCTTGACTAGTATGCGTTTCATGATTGGGTTTTCATACTTTATAAAATGGATTCCCCATTTATAAATTAAGTAATATATATTGCAAACCAAATAAGTAATATTGGAAACCAATTATTAAGGACTTATAGATGATGCACTAATGGTTAACATGTGCTTTATAAATGTGTTTTAATACTGCAATTCATGATTAATTCAGGTAGTTACCTGTCGTTAGTTAAGTATTAGTTAAGTATGTTCTGTGACCTCATCTAAAGTGAAGACTATGCTTTACAACGCATTAATAAATGACATTGAAAGGCCAGCAGTGCCTCAAAGCTAACAAAAGTCTCAGTTATCTTCTCAACAGAAAAGGAAAATAGACACAACACAAAGGGATAAAGAACATTAGTATAATGGTGATGGCGGGCGATGCCCGTCAGTGGCACGAGTGTTGAGTATGTTTCATAGTTTGCTGGCACATAAGCTACATATTATTGATTATGCTAGTGCTAGCTATGACTAGCTCACTAGCTAGCCAGCTAGCGAGCTCGTCACTAACTAGAGGTCCTGAGACAGGCATCGGCAGGCACCACCTCAGTTGTAAGTAGACCAATCCAGGTGATAGCTAGATACTCATAATTCTTTCTGGCCCGGGACACGGTGGTGACGCGTCACACCGGGTCCTATAGCGTAAACGTGTGTCCCACGGTTATGACGGGCCAGAAAGAGCGCCGGCCAGGTGATGGGAGTGAGGGGATGCCCGTAAGTGGCAGGAGTGTTGAGTATACAGTAGGGCTGGGCGGTATGGCCAAAAATCTATATCACGGTATTTTGTAGGATTCTGGCGGTTTCACGGTATATCACGGTATTTTTTTTTCTCGAATAAACACATTAATTTATTGACGCCGAAAAGGACCGCCCGCCATCGTTATTCACCACTCGCTCGCAACTGGCGAGCAGCTGTTTGTACGTTGGTACATAGGTTGTGTTAGGAAGCTAAACCTGGAGGGATTTAGGACCCAGGGGAATGTAGTTATTTCATATCCCTTCATACTGGTGGCGCATGCGCAGCCGTATCGACTATTGTCATTCTTCAGCAGGCAGCAACATTTAATGTTTACAGCCACAGCTGCGTGTCCAGCGGTCTGAGCTACTTATGTCTCACGGATAGAGGTTGACTCACGGTTTCAAAGAAATGACAGCAACAAAATGCATTCTGGGTAAAGCCCGCCCACTCAGCCACACCGGAAGAGACTTCTTCCTGCACATGAAGAGTCTTCCTGTGTGGGCGGGCATTTTGGCGAAGTAATTTACCCAGCATGCATGTTGACGATGTCATTCCCTTCAAACCATAAGTCAACTGAGTCTCCAAGAGAGCTAAGTAGCTCCGTCCGCTGCTCCTTCAGCTTCAAGCTGTGAATGTTAAATGTTGTTGCCTGCCAAAGCGTGGCGACCAGTATGACGGTATATGAAAAATTCATACCGTATGGAAAGCTGAAACTGGTATACCGCACAGCCCTAGTATATAGTTATCTGGCACATACATATTATTGATTATGAGTATCTAGCCATCACCTGGATCGGTATACTTACAACTGAGGTGGTGCGTGCCTGTCTCAGGACCTCTAGTTAGGGACGAGCTTGCTAATTGGCTAGCTAGCGAGCTAGTCATAGCTAGCATAATCAATAATATAGCTTATGTGCCAGCAAACTGTGAAACATACTCAACACTCGTGCCACTGACGGGCGTCGCCCCCCATGACCATCATATTAATGTTCTTTATCACTTTGTGTTGTGTCTATTTCCCTTTTCTGTTGAGAAGATAACTGAGACTTTTGTTAGCTTTGAGGCACTGCTGGCCTTGAGAGCACATGAACACATTGTTTATGACCAGATATTGTCTTACTCATGCTTTAATTGACATATTGTTGTCCTTTTCTCACCCCCTCGGCGAACACCTCCACCAAGAAGTTATCCATGTCACTGTCCGTCAGCCGACCGGCCACCACGATCTCTGAGCCGTTAAACAACTGGCTGTAGTGGTTTTTGGTCAAGAAGCCCACTGCTTGTTCAGGATAACGCAGGTCTACCTCCAAGAGCAGAGGGGTCGCCACCTCCTCATAGAAACCCTGGAACAAAGACACACTGCAAATCGTACATTGTCTCTTTCCTAAATGTTCTTGGATGTGCAAACACACACAGACACACACACACACACACACACACACACACATATATATATATATATATATATATATATATATATATATATACACAGTATATGTTTGCCGTAAATACCCTACCTTGAGTTGAACGGTTGCATCTGAACCCTCAAAGATCCTGCGGGCTGCTCCTTTGTTTTGTCTGGACATCACATCCAGGAAGGAGTAATCCACATCATTTCCAAATCCAAGAGAGAACATAGTCATCTTCCCCCCAATAGCAGAGCGCACATTCTCCTGAATCGTCTTCAGGTTGGACTCCCCTACATGCATACATGCAGGCACACAAGGTGTTATGTATTAGCCTGGAATGAAAGCCTTGCAGTTTCAACAAGAAGTTGATTAACTTACTTTTAAGGTTTATTCAAACTTTGATTGCTATTGTGTATCAAATTGCTGCATTCACAAATCTGTCGGGGATTCAGCCCACTAAAGGTTTGTCTTTTGACTACTTTCTGACACATGTGCACTGTGCACAGAACCAGCCCTTGTTCTTAACTCAGTTAGCAGAAGACAGTTTACCGCTGTTTGGCATCCCATCAGTCAGTAAAATAATCATGTCCGCACTCCTCTCTGGAAGGTTCTTAGCTCGTCTTTCTCTCTTCAGCATGCTCACTGCCCTCAGTACAGCGTCATTGATATTGGTGCCTGAAAGGTAATAATACAATGAGCAGATTAACATGGACTTTTCTTGAGGTATATTATCAGAGAGGAAATAACTACAAACAAACAACAAAACAGTTCCTGCTGAGCATTAGACGAGAAGGTACATACCTCTCTCATTTTAGTCCACTAAATATGAAGCTACAGCCAGCAGGCGGTTCAATTAGCTTAGCATAAAGACTGGAAGCATGGGGGAAACGAAATACAATTATCTGCACTTAAAAAAAAAAAAAATACATTGAGACTGTACAATAGACTGTTTTTCGGGTCCTGAAGGACCAAACCGATAACTTGCCCTGTGCTCCGCCACTTTCACCTAGAAAAGGGAGAACACGGAGTTCTTCGCAGCCAAACGAGAATCAGCTTGCTGTTTAACCCGCCGTTAGAGCGGTAAGGTCCCCGGTTTTAGGCTTAGAGAAATTCAGCCTATGTATCCGAAGGTTCGCATTGCACCCTCTCTTCCATATTGCTCCATCATCAGCAAAAAAAGATTTACCATCAAACATATCATTAACCATTATATTAAACCAGATAGGACTGCAGGGTCCCATTTTCTATTCCTACAGCATCAGAAACACTCGCTCCCACTCTCACCTATATTGAAATGTTGTTAATGTCAATAATTTAGTTTTCATACTTGCTGATAACCAAACCCGCTCCTGCAAGATGCCAACAAAGTGCAGAACAAATATGGCATAAAACTTGGTACTATTTACTTTCCTCTTACTTCCATTGTCTCTTAGTTTCTTGATGTAGGCAACGGCTTCAGTCACATATTGATGTGTTGCTTTGGTCAGAGAGTTCTTCCAGGTGGTAATTTTATCATCAAACAGGATCAGAGCAAAGTGGTCCTCTTCATGGAGATCTTTCAGAATGGCCATCAGAGCATAGCGGGTCTGCGAAGGTTCCCAAATCCACACATGAAGATATATAGTATATATCACGATAGCATAGTGATGTATACAGTATGGGGCTTACCTACACACAACGTGTTTTACCTGTGCAATCTTACTTCCACTCATTGATCCGCTCCTGTCTATCACAAACACCACATTCTTTGGGACTCTGGGCAGGTCAGGTGGAGCGAAGAAGTGCACAAAGTATCCGTTCACAAGCTGAAGGGAAATACAGAATATGATTAAGACTAATGTGGAAATATAACACAACTATGCTCACCTAAATAAGTTAAATAAATAAGTAAAATACTAAGCAAAGTGCTGGCCGCTGACCTGAACTTCCCCAAGGCCCTCTTTTTGTTTCACATCATACTTGATGATGAAATCTCCATCAATTATGGTGCCTTCACATCCTGGACATTTCCTCTGCTGCTCCAGTGTTGGTGAGAAAGAGATGTGTGCCTGAGAGACAAAGAGATTTATTTCAGTTGACATTGTAGGACGCATCAGCATTTATGCTAACAAAACCATCATAAAGTCATTTAAAATTCTATAAACAGCAGGATATACATTTTTCGGTAGCACTTTATAATAACTAAACACTATTTAGCATTGCAACCCAATTATTAAGGACTTATAGATGATGCACTAATGGTTAACATGTGCTTTTTAAACGTGTTTTAATACTGCAATTCATGATTAATTCAGGTAGTTACTAGTCTACTGGCAGTCTCTAACGAGAGGTCCTGAGACAGGCACACGCCACCCCGTCACCTCAGTTGTAAGTGGACCAATCCAGGTGATACCAGCAAACTGAGAAACATGCCACCACTCGTGCCACTAACGGGCATCGCCTCACATGACCTGGCCGGCATTATTTCAGCCGTGGGCTGAGGTGGTGACACGTCATCAATGTGGGACACACGTTTATGCTAGGACCCGGTGTGTCCCACGGTGCCAGAAAGCCTCAGTCCCATCACCTAGCACCGTGGGACACACCGGGTCCTAGAGCGTAAACATGTGTCCCACGGTGAGGACGTGTCACCACCGCGGTCCGGATCAGAAATAACGCCGGCCAGATGATGTGAGGCAATGCCCGTCACTGGCACAAGTGTTGAGTATGTTTTGTAGTTTTTTGGCACGTACATATGATTGATTATGAGTATCTGGTTATCACCTGGGTTGGTCTACTTACAACTGAGGTGGCGCGTGCTGTCTCAGGAACATTAGTTAGTGACGAGCTTGCTAGCTGGCTAGCTAGCAAACAAGTCACAGCCAGCTAGCTAGATACCCATACTCAATAATCAATAATGTGTGTGTGCCAGCAAACTATGAAACACTCGTGCCACTGACGGGCATCACCCCCCATTACCATCATATGGATGTTCTTTATCACTTTGTGTTGTGTCTATTTCTCTTTTCTGTTGAGAAGATAACTGAGACTTTTGTTAGCTTTGAGGCACTGCTGGCCTTTCAATATTTATATATGTGTTTAGATGGGGTCACACAAAACACTTAACTAATACTCAACTAATGACTAGTAACTACTTGAATTAATCATGAATTGCAGTATTAAAACATGTTTAAAAAGCACATGTTAACCATTAGTGCATCATCTATAAGTCTTTAATAATTGGTTTACAATATGTATTACTTAATTGGTTTGCAATATATATTACTTAAGTTAATTTAGAGGTTAATTTACAAATGGGGAATCTATCATGTATAAAGTATGAAAACCCAATCATGAAACGCATAATAGTCAAGCTTATTAATCAAGAACAAAACATTTATAACTGTGTTTATAAATTGCATACGTTGTTAATGAGTGTTCATGTTGGAACAATGCTTTATAAATGATGAATTAAGTGTCATGCTTTACAAATGCAAAATAGTGTGTAGTTATTATAAAGTGCTACCCATCTTTCTAACCATTTACCTTGTTGGCTGTGACGGTTTTCTCCACCAGGGGGAGCAGCTCATTGGAGAGGAAGGTTGCAGTGGCCTCAACAAAAGCAATGCCCTGGGACTCATAGATGTTTGCCACAATCTGTCTCCATACACACACACACACACACACACACACACACACACACACACACACACACACACACACACACACACACACACACATCATTAATGTCTCATTAATGACACAAGTTCCTCCTCACACTATGCATTCCTAACACTAGACACACATTTGTTTCAGCTCCTTTTGAACAGTATGTAATTATTAAGAAAACTGAATGAGGAAAGCGTGTCCCACCTGAAACTCCTGCACCGGTTGTTTGGGTTTAACTCGAGTCAGGATCTCATACTGGCCCAGTTTCCTCTGAAGGAGCTCCTCGTAGGTCAGAATGAAAGTCACGTTGCTTTTGGCTGCGACGTTGACAGACACTGAAAACGTCTCCATCTTCCTTCCAGAAACTCTGTAATGATGTTCATGTGTTTCTTTAATGTGTTGTTCACACCACCACCAATAGCCCTCTCTTCCAGTCCGACTCACTTGACCAGTCCAGCAGTCTGTCCAGAGGAAACAGCCTTCTCATACTGTTTCTTGGCTTTCTCTTTCGCCTTCACCTCCCCGACATACACCTCACCATCAATTTCCCTGTGAGGAACAAAGACACTTGTCAAAAGATGAAGAAAGACAGGATCTATTCTAAAAGTCAAAAGTACTATATTCTGGCTGACATGCTGAAGTTGGCGATCAAGGCCGTCTTGGGCAGCTCCACATCGAAGAAGATTTCCTGGGAGGAGTTTGCCTTGTTCAGAGCCCTGGAGGTCATGACGGTGCGGGCAAAACGAGACGTCACCGTGCAGTCCACTTTCACGCTGTACACCTCCACCATCTGAGAGGATGGACAGTGTCACATTCTGCCTCATTCATTGTCATTACCTATTGCTCTCTCTCATCTGTACTGCAGTTACCACATTCCTACCAGTCCCAGTCACCTGACCTTTCCACCTTCCATTCTCAGCCTAGATCATTGAAGTCACAATGTTGCTTTCCATCTAAACATGCACCAGTCTGTCTACTTAATTTCTGTTTCCAGGACCCTCTTTTGATTCTGTTCAGACTTGCCCCTCATGCCAGTATGCCTCTGTATTGTCCTGGAATTCTCCGTACGTGACGCTTGTTGAGTAAAATGCTTTCTAAAAGGTGGCAACAATAATAAGTCTTACCCACAAAAAAATCTAAAACATCATATTAAAGCAAGACCAGTGGCCAAGAGAACAGGCAGCTTATTGTTGTGTCTCTACTGAATTGTGGATCAGAGGTCATGAGAAATAACCTAGAAATGTTCATGTCATAAAACCCATGATGTAAACACGCAGCATTTTGAACATGTTGGAGATGGGAATGAAGCACAGATGGACAAATCACTTCCAGCATGTGTATTATCTCCAGCAAAGCAAAGAGAAGAGATAAATACATGGCAATGGACACTGCAGGGGCAAGAGCAGAACAAGAGACATCTGGAGCCAATGAGGTTTACCGAGAATGTGGACTTTATTTTGCAAACAGCAACAATACCACTACAATGATATAGAAGCTACCAGTCATCATGTCCATGGCCTTGTGTCTGTTGAATTATAATATCCAGGTTTCACTATTCATTTTGAATGATACATTAAAATGAATGGAGAAATGCCTTGTTGATAAGAGCGATTGTACCTTTGTTTTGACTTTAGAATTGTATATGTATATATATATATATATATATATATATATATAAATTGTTTCCTTACATTTACAGAGGGTGTGCTTCTTTTCTGTAGAAGAAGAAAAAGACAAGGATATGCAGTTTATTTTCAGCAGGATGAAAACGAACATCAGCATAGGACTTAATTTTGCGTACCGTTATTGACCTGGGGCCCAAAGCTTCTTTGGTTTCCTGGAACATAACATATGACTGCATGGTTATTGAGAAAGGAAAAGCAGGATTTGAGAGAGATATGCCCCAAATTAATAACCATTTGCCATCACTACACGTGATGTTTTCCCGAATGTTTCCTGTCCGTCACACCATGGCATGTTCGACTCAATTTTGTACAACCACTGCATCAGTAGTCCCTTTGTGAGGCTTCCATGCTTTTGATATGATCCTTAAATTGCCTCTCTCTTTCACAACACGTCTTTCATTGCAAGTTTATCGAGTAGATTGCGTAAGCAAGGTGTGGCCCCAGAATCAGACAAAGAAATTTAGACGGGCATGGGAAAAGAGTTTTGGATGTAAAGGTCACACAACAATCATGCCGGCAGGAATAGACAGATATCTAGGCAGGCTGGTTGCAACATGAAATGGACTGGTGGACTGGTTTTATATGCATTGCAGTCTGGCATATTGAGCCAAAGTGCAGTAAAAAAAAAAAAAAAATGGATTCTTAAATGGATTTCTAATTCTTCATGAAATAATGTTTCAGCCTTACTCATGACTTTTTAAACATCAGAGTTTAGACAGTGGACCTGTGATGTATTAATAATCGTACAATAGGAGATAATAACACTCCTGAACCCTAGTGGACTCTTTCATATGGCATGCTTGGATATTTCTGGTCTTATAATGTCTTTATTAATTTACATAAAAAGATAAAATTGCAAATACCGGCAATAGTCTATTACATTTTTTTGCTCTGCAAAGTCCTGCTTTTGATCCTTCAATTGTTTCTCTTTTTCACAAGATGTCTTTTAGAACACGTTTTTCGAGTAGACTGCGTAAGCAAGGTGTGGCCCCAGAATCAGAAAAAGAAATGTAAACGGGCATGAGAAAAGAGTTTTGGATGTAAAAGTTCCACAACAATCAAGCTGGCAGGAATAAACAGATAGCACTAGGCAGGCTGGTTGCAACATGAACAAACAGGTGGACTGGTTTTTATATAAACTGTATGTGGGCAGGTGGCAGAGGCTGGAGAACTCCATGCAGGCAACTAGTGGAGCTATGAGAAGGTCTGAAATCACGGTAGGTGGTTTGGAGGCCAGTGGAAGAGAGGAGGAGGAAAAGAGCAGCTCCACCACTTGTTTTATGGGTTTTTAATTGTGAGATTGTTGATTCAATTATTTTACAGCCTCACCAATGACTTTTTAAACACAAGAGTTTAGACAGTGTATGAAAAATAGGAAAAGAGCCCAAAACGCTCTTCTTCCCTCATTGACTCTTTGATTTGACATGCTCACGTTATATAGCGATATCTAGTGGCCACGGTCTTCACAGCAGCTTCGTTAGTGAAATTAGAAACACCTTTATTGATCTGTAGCCTATAACTCGGAATAGTTCTGGTCTAATAATGTCTGTATTTATTTACAGAAAAAGATGACATTGCAAATACCGGTAATAGCCCATTCCAGTCCTGCGAGGTGCGTGTGTGTGAGCAGCGGCCACATTTGGCTCATACGCTAGGTGAAGAAAAGTTAAGATAAACACCATCAATCTCAAGAAATATCAAAAATACAAGTTAGATAAGTTTTTACATAGAACGTGACCACTGCACGCACCTGGCAGAAGAGCAGCAAGGCATGCAGTAATCATTGTAAAGATTAGGCCCACTAATGAAGCTGTCGATGTACATGTCGGTGAACAACGTGAGCATGTCATATTAAAGAGTCAATTATGGATCAAGACTATTATTGTCTCCTTTCATACTATCGTGCATCACAGGATCTCTGTCTAAACTTTCATGTTTAAAAACAGGACGAGAAATTGTTTCACCAACTTAATGAAGGAAACCTTATTTGCACTTCTCTCAGACTGTGTTCATTACAGGCCACAGTCCATCTGACATCACCGATGAACCTGGTTATTATCACCGATAACGTGTTCATCCCCCCGCCCCCCTCTTCTTCTTCAGAGCAGAATGCGCATGCGCACAGTGGAGAACCGCTACAAAACCAAATGAGAGAAAAGCCTAATTAAGATTCGTGTTTTCTTATTTAGGGTGACCAGACGTCCTCTTTTTCCCGGACATGTCCTCTTTTCAAGACCTAAAAAAAGCGTCCGGCAGGGATTCCAAAAACGTCTGGGATTTTGCTACGTCGGGGAAAATAGTTATTACCCCCTTACAAGTTTTGGAAATGGTACGTCGGGGAAAATAGTTATTACCCCCTTACAAGTTTTGGAAATGGTACGTCGGGGAAAATAGTTATTACCCCCTTACAAGTTTTGGAAATGGTACGTCGGGGAAAATAGTTATTACCCCCTTACAAGTTTTGGAAATGGTATCTCCCTCACGTTCCACCTTCTTGCGCAAGCTCTGACTGTAGAGAGAACTGCCATTGGTCGACCGATCTCAACGTAAATGTAAATTCACGGCATGCTTATACACTACTGCCCCCCCCCCCCCCCCCCCCCCCCCCGCGCGACGAAGTGGCCTCCTCCTCTCTCTCCTCCACCCCCCCCCCCCCCCCCCCCAGGAACGAAGTGTCCTCTTTTTCACAAACTCAAATCTGGTCACCCTATCTTATTTAGTATTGAAATACCGATTTCAAGACAAAAACAAAGAAACACGCTCTCAATGTTCTATTTCAAACCATACAAACCCCGAAAAAACCCGAAAGACTCGTTTTCTTTTTCGTTTCCAGATTAAATTAAATTAAATAGCCTCATTTCATTATATACTTAAAAATGTTCTGCTGCCAAGACACGCTCAGCACGTCAATTGCGTGCCTTGGGATTTTGATCAACTCTTACAACATGAAAGTTATACAGGGTCTTATAAACTGTGACTGCTCGCTGGCGGACCATATAGAAAATAACAAAACAGACATGTGTTTACATGTAAAAGCTGCAAATGCAAAATACCTGTGTCAGAGCATTTCTGCGAGAAACGAGCAGAGCTCCTCGCGCCTGAGCTGGAAGCCAGATGCACACACACATCCACAGCAGCATGACTCTCCACGGCGCGGGCATGGCTGGAAAACAGTGTCGACGCTTCCCCGGGAAGATGAAAACAAGTATGAAGGGAATTCGGGGCATGTGGGGATCAAGTCTTCGCTCTTCCCGTAAGAGTTTTACTCCACCCACACCAGAGCAGGGGCTCTTGTTGTTGTTTGACTGTTTCCCGTATATAATTAAATGGGAGTTCAGCAGCGGGAAAATGTTCGTATTTGCTGCATTAACTTCGCATAAATGGTGGGGTTTTGTCTTTCATTCATGTATTTATTCCTCCTCTACATGCTGAGAACGTAATACACTGGATTATATAGGATCAGAAAGTGTCCACCCACAAATGGTGATATTTCCTGTGTTGAAACAACACTCAGTCATTTGGAGTTTTCTTTTTGGACTGTTTAACTTTGAATAAATATTGTAATAAATGTCACTGCTGAGGTGACATTTATTTGCTACCATGTGGTTTAGGAGTCCTAGACTTTCATCACTTGAAAAAACAGTTTGGGTCACGCTTTATATCTTTAATAACAAATTAAAAACGCCCGATGGGCCAGCGTTATCATTCCATGATTTTTAAGCGAGCCATTATTAGACATTCTCTAAAATGACAAACATTAGCTATCTTATCTGTTGTACTAGACATTGTCGGGAACAATGAGGTGAAATGAATAAGTCCAGGCTGAGTCCATCTCAAAGAACTGTCTCCCATTTATTTTTGTACAAGTGATTCTGCTCACTCTCAGTTCATCTCATTATTTAGGAACAGAGTTAATTAGCATTTTTATAATTCCAGCAAATTTGCCCATACAATACTGTGAATGAAGCCCGTTTGCCCTTGGGTACAAGATGTCAGAGCATGGTGTAAGTACAGGCAGGTTTTTATATTTATTGAATGAATTTAAGTTAATTATTTCTGTGGTAGACATGGAGGCTTAACCTGTTTTTAAACCATGTTAAAAAGGCCTGAAACAATGTAGTCTGTTGCATCTCCGTCGATGAGGCCTGTTCCATTACTGTGAACGAACCAGCAGGGGACATTTCTTCCCTTCTTCAGATCGCTCCTGAAGTCTCTCTGCCAGCCTCTGTGGACCGAGACAGAAACGTCACAGACCATTTATTCATTTAGGACACACGTTGCATGCAAACTCCTCCACCCTGAGACGGGACACTCGTATATGTAGTGTACCTGGTCACATTGAGCTCCTGTCCTTTCACAGACATGGTGGCGTCCGGTTTCTCTGGGACTTCACCTGGACGCAGATCTGACACCTCATATTCAATCCCATGGTAGAACTGACCTGGAGGACGACCCACCATTTAAGGTAAATATCATTTTAAAAACAAATCATTCTGGCCCTGTAATTCTCCACCAACTGCAGTAAAATCATTTTAGCTTCATTACATCAGTTATACTGTCAAAAAGTATCCCTGTGTTCATGAAAAATGATTAAGGCAGACAGTTGTTTGATTCTGGTTCTAGTTTAGTAACTTCTTTAAACTGTGTCTTGCTAAAAAAAAAAAAAACATCACAAAACTATACTATAAATCATTATAAATAATCATCAAATCGGACAAATCCAACGGGAAATACCTCCTGTGGAAATTTGTGAACAAAAGTCTCATATAGGGAAACTATCAAATGTTTATTTGAAGCCACAATTAAAAAAAAAATAGCCATTAGTTGAGTGCAGCAAACTGTACGTATTGATCTGATTATCACCTTATAAAGTTATGACAAACATGTCAGCAAAAAGTTCCCCCATCTACACATCCAGCAGACACAAAGCAACATTATCTTTCATTTGGAGTCTTGCTTTGTGCCACCTGAAAGATGTAAGTCCAATATTAACTCTCCTTTGAGCTCTGTTTCTGTTTCTACAAACACCTGAGGGAAATAGCTGGCTCTCCACTGAGCAGGGACTGTACAGAGGGTTTTTAGAGCTGCTGCATCTGAAAACAACGCTATGAGAGCGGTGAGAGTCAAAAATAGTGAAGTCACAACCGAAAAGCAAAACAAGTCTAAACTCACTATGAAGCTCTGTGAAGCAGAGGGGAGCTGCAGATTCAGATTTGTTCACTCTTCTTATTTAATATTTTCTCTTAGTGGGTGCATGATGAGGTGGACTTCTTTCTGCCTGGGCTGGAACTGCAATGTGCAACTGTCAAATGTTCATGATTATGACTTGCCAAATGTACTATTTACAAAGCCAACTATGAAATTAAGTACTCCACTTTGCATGTAAGTAAGTCAACATCGGGCCAATCCCTGAACAATGTGACAGATATAGAGGCAATCCATCCATGGAATTCAGAAAAGCAATCACTCATATTGACCTGCTATCATATTTTTAGACATGCAATGTGTGTCATGTTGTACCTAGCAGGCCGTGAACAGAGGGGGACAGGAGGTGGCTGTCCAGGGTGTAGAAACCCAAGTAGTCCCGGTGGTACGGGTGCTTCTCCCAAACTTTGTGCAGCAGGATGACAAACTTGACAGAATCCTTCAGAGTTACTGTTAGGCTGCGATCCTTGGTCAAGAAAAGATCCACGCTGGAGGAGAAATAAGAGGAGGGAAGTGACAACTATTCGTCCTCAACTGGATTTTAGTTTTCACATGTGGAGCGATAGCTCTCTTTGACTTCCTTACTTGGGTCCTTTGAGAGAAGCCGTATCGGACCACAGCAATGTGACCCGCTTGCCGTCCTGAAACACTGAGATGTCCTGAGTGCTCACCTCCAGCTTCACCCCCAGAGTCCGGTGTTTGATGCCAAAACGGCAAAAGTAGGTGTTAATTTTACCATCAGGAGCGATCTTCTTGTCTCCGATGATTTGGCCATTGACCAAAATACCTGAGGAAACAACGTGGGATTAAGCCACTCACTGTTTAACTGCTTGGTATGATAGCACCAGTCTACAAGGAGTACATATGTGCAGTGAAAAGTCATGGGGTAAGAAAATCATGATGATTAATCAGCACTGAAGGCTGACCTTGTGTTGGGTCTCTGACCAGGTTGAAAATGGTTCCTGGTTTATCGTTGATGTTGAAACACAGGGCGTCGTCTCTGTCAGGGAGCTCTATCATGAAATGAGGATCTCCATCCACTGCGGGGGACACCAGTAGGACGACAGTGATAAACACAGTTCTGCTGGTGACAACATGTCAACAAGACTAATAGTCTACAGCCACGCTAGCTGCTCTGTGAGGCTGTACTAGCTAAACAAAATCCAGCATGTTCGCAAACATCAACATGCTAATATGCGGATGTTGAGCAGGTCTAATGTCTGTCATGTTCCTCATTTTAGTTTAGCGTGTTAGCATGCGCTAAACAGAAAAATACAGGTACATTGAATGGGAATGTCATGAGTTTTGCAGGTGTTTGGTCATTAACTATGGTATTGGATCTATCAAGTAGATGAGATATTTCGCTACATAGGTAAAGATTTTGACCTGATGATGGCGCTAAATGAAAATTCAGGGATCACCAAAGTCATTAGGACTCATCCTCTAAGGACCACAAACTAAATTCTTGGCAATTTATCTAATATTTGTGATGATGGACTGACCGACCAAATGACAAACTGACAGACATTTTCATCCCCAGAGCCTATGCAGCTACCATTGCTTAAAGAGTACTTACCTAAATATGTGGGTGCATGTGATGTAGCATACGAAGGGGGTGCATAGCTATGTACTAGAAAAAGGAACAATTACATTCACATGTTAAGCAATACAGTGAATTGACTTAATCCCAGAATAACATTTTGAGGCTCTATGGTTAAAAAAAAAAACTATCTTACCCACTCTCTCTGCCTGTTGTCTTTGCTCTGTCAAAAAAAAGATGGACAACTTGAGTAAATATAAGTAATACTCCATACTCTAATACATTCACAAACAGTACTTGTTTCAAAGTACTGCTTGTGAATGTATTAGAGTATGGTTTTGCTTTTCAGAGAAAAAGTTTGGCAGCAGCCATGATGAGCAAAGCCTGCCCAGTTATCACTTTGGAAACCCTCTCTTTCCTCCCTCACCCTCAGTCAGTTTATCAGCGATGAGAGGGCTGTCTGGTCCGTCCTTAGTATCAGGCTTGGTGACCACCATGGAGGTGAGAGGGGTGACGAAGCTGTAATGCAGAGACATGTCCAGGGCCTTGGCTGTGGCGTTGGCTTTCTCCTCTGGGGCTCCACTCTTGCTGCAAGGAGGAAAATGTACTGAAGTTGTTACATACAACATTCAGAAAAACCACCACGGAATCTATAAATTATCAGTACAAGATCAATCATGGGCCCCTCAAATGATGGCTAAAAAGTATCATTAACAAAGATGGTCATGCGACCAACGGAAGATCAAGATGCCAGGTGAATCCAGGTATGAGCTTGAGTGAAATTACTGAATAACAGACCTCTTCTCCAGTAGTTGCTGGATGGTTAGGTACGCCCATAGACGCTCTGTGAAATCCCCAAAGATGTACTCCTCATTTGGGTACATCACATCCCAGTCCAAAGCACTGGCCTGGCCCTGCACCTGGAAGTCCATCTCAAACTATAATGAGAAAACAGATTTCTAATCAACAAACAGAGTAATAAACACACGTCTTCTTTCCCACTCAGCATTGTCTCTAAAAGTCTGCCATTTTCTTCTCCTCACCCCTTGGCCGAACACTTCCACCATGAAGTTGTCCAGGTTATTGTCCATCAGCCGACCGGCCACCACGATCTCTGAGCCGTTATACAACTGGGTGAAGTGGTTGGTGGTCAGGGAGTCCACTGTGTTGACAGGATAACGCAGGTCTACCTCTGAAAGAAGAGGACTGGCCACCTCCTCATAGAAACCCTGGAGCAAATGCATACACTCATTGAATTACATGTATTTGTAAAAAAAAAAAAAAAACAGTTTTTATAATAATTGTATCTAAAATAGTTTGTACACAATTGTAGAAGAATGTGACACTATAGAGAGCTGCAGGATGATGTAACTTTGTAGGCCAACCCCTGAATTTAGCATCGCACTGGTTCCCTTGACAAAAAGTAGTCGGTGTGATTGTGTTTAGCGGTCCCATGTTAGCAACTGCCGTTTTTTTAAGACACGTAAAAGCTTCAACATGCACAAGAAGGTTATTTACTGACGTATTTTATTTTGCAGAACAAAACTAAGCTTGTGTTAACCACAGACTTTTTTTGAGGCATTTAACCAAAAGCCCATTAAAAAAAAAACTTTCCATCGAGATGAGGGAACTTTTCTGGTTTTAGGACTCATTCCTGCAGCACTCTATATACATTAGCTGGTATTATTTACATTTAACTTAAAAAAAAACTCATAAGAATTGGCTCAAAAATATATTCATAGCCGAGAGGCTCCACCTGAAGTTGAACGGCTGCATCTGAACCCTGAAAAATTCTGCGGGCCACTCCCTTGTTTTGTTTGCTCATCACATCCAGAAAGGAGTAATCCACATCATTTCCAAATCCAAGACAGAACAGAGACATGTTTCCTCCGATAGCAGATCGAACATTTTCTTGGATGGCCGGGAGGGAAGTCACTCCTTTAAACGCACAGATACAACATGCAGAAATTAAATGCTAAATAGAATGTGCATAAATCAAATGTGCACTCTCTCAACTATACAGTGGGTCCGACAGTATGTACACACTCTGCATGCTCACCATGATTTGGCATTCCATCAGTCAGTAAAATAATCATATCGACGCTTCTCTCTGGAAGCTTCTTCTCCTGCCTGTCTTTGAGCAGCATGTTCACGCCTCTCAACACTCCAGCATTGATATCGGTAACTTGAAGGAAAACACACAGAAAATCATAAAATGTTTAGTATGAGAGTGTATATTTCCATCATTTAAAGAGTTAGGATGACGTTTAGCATAAAAATTGTATAACTTGTTTTTCTATTAACCTCCTATTGCGCTTATCGTTCTGACGTAATTCATGCCTTCAGCCACGTTTTCATTGGTTGCTTTGGTGAGTGATTCCTTCCAAACGTCGATGCTATCATCAAACTGGATGAGGGCAAAGTGGTCGTCTTCGCTGAGGTCTTTGAGGATGACCAGCATTGCCTCATGTGTCTGCAAGGAGTGACAAGGTCAGAGGTCACAATGTGTGCATGCAGGCCTCAATAAATCAGAGACACATTAAATTTCGGAATGGTCTCTCACCTGTGCCATCTTTTCTATACCCATTGATCCGCTCCTGTCAATCACAAACACCACATTCTTTGGGACTCTTTGCAGGTCAGGGGGAGCAAAGAAGTGCACAAAGTATCCGTTCACAATCTGAAGGGATGAGAATCAATGAAGAGTCACGTACACGAAAGAATGAAAAGGCAAAAACTGCAAGAATTTCCCCTCTCAGATGTTATTGATTTACTTCACATCCACCAAATACAACTCAGCCTCCAGAAAAAAGAACATTCAAGTGAGTCTGCATAGTTTTACATGTGAAGCCTGATGCAAATGTGCATTCATCAACAGATACTGAGTATTTGTTGACAGCTGACCTGAACGTCCCCGAGGTTCTTTGCTCGCTTCACGTCATACTTGATGACAAAATCTCCGTCAATGAGCGTTCCATCACAATTTGGACATTTCCTCTGCTCGTCCATGGTTGGCGAGAAAGAGATGTGCGCCTGACAAAGGGATAACGATACGACTAGTTTAGCTTACTAGTGTTTCTTGGATCAATAATTTTATTGAATGTGGAGGAAAAGAAGTGAGGATCTGCAAGCCCGATCAGAGACACATTCTTTAAGGCCTGTTGTATCACTCACCTTGTTGTCTGTGACAGTTTTCACCACCAGGGGGAGCAGCTCATTGGAGAGGAAGGTTGCATGGGCATCCACATAAGAAAGGCCCTGAGGCTCATAGATGTTTGTCACAATCTGTCTCCACACGCGCACACACACACACACACACACACATAGAGAGAGAGGAAGAGATCATTTGTAACGTAAACTACTCATTCAGAATATCTGAAATGACAGATTTGAACATGAACATGGAGTCACCTGAAACTCCTGCACCGGTTGTTTGGGTTTAACTCGAGTCAGGATCTCATACTGGCCCAGTTTCCTCTGAAGGAGCTCCTCGTAGGTCAGAATGAAAGTCACATTGCTTTTGGCTGCGACGTTGACAGACACTGAAAACTTCTCCATCTTCCTTCCAGAGGCCCTGTAATGAAGCACAGACACCAATGACATCCTCTAATGTTAAAATGATCTGCCCTAAGTCAGTGGAAGTTTCAATACAGTATGCTTGTTTGACTGCATATTTCATACTGCGTTTATGTATTCTTCATCTGGACCGACTCACTTGACCAGTCCAGCAGTCTGTCCAGAGGAAACAGCCTTCTCATACTGTTTCTTGGCTTTCTCTTTCTCCTTCACCTCCCCGACGTACACCTCACCATCAATTTCCCTGTAAGGAACGAACATGTGGAACTCATTCATTCACTGTATCATTGAGAAAACTCATCATAAGCGCACGACCGTCACACAAAAATGGTCATAATGTGAGCAGAAATGTTGACAGATCAGAGAGGAGACAGACTGACATGCTGAAGTTGACGATGAAGGCCGTCTTGGGCAGCTCCATTTCAAAGAAGATTTCCTGGGAGAAGTTTGCCTTGTTCAGAGCCCTGGAGGTCGTGACGGTGCGGGCGAAACGAGACGTCACCGTGCAGTCCACTTTCACGCTGTACACCTCCACCTGAGGCAGAAGGAGAGGGGGAGATTGAAACACAAGTGAAAGCCTCAGAGCACAAGCGCTTCACATACAGTTTGTGCAGTGAAGTCCTGTAAGATCTGCTATTTTCATGTTGTTTCAAACATACCTGGGTCCAGTCCAAAGCACGCTGCCCTGACTGCTGCCAAAGAAAACTAAAACACAACTTTGACTGTTTTTCTTTTTTTTATAAGGACATCATGTCACTGATTCCACATTGGGAGTGTTGTGTGGGAGCGATTCGGTGAGTCAACCTGGGCGCTGTATCCTCCAGACTAGGAAAAGTGCAGAAATTAAACTGAACTCTTTTTCAGTGAATTTAGTTACTCTCAATCGCTTTATTGACACACTGTAGCGACCTGTTTATCAACCTGGCAGAGAAGGACCGATATGTTGCTCAATATAGTCTTTTATTCTTTCCTCATCTTTTCCTGCTCTGCTCCGTTAATGATCTGCTGCTTACCACTACCCTCACAGGATTAATAAAGCTTCATTTAACTGAATATTTCTGACCATTATCATCTACAAACAATAGATACCGACAGATTATTTTCTTACCTTGGCCTCATTTGTACTTCTTTTCTGTAACAAAGAAGAAAAGAAAAAAAGGAGATTCTTCTTTGGGTACAAAGACTGCGCAAATCTGGCAATTTTATCAGCCAATGTTGCATCATGCTACATAATAATATGAATGATCAACATAGCCTCGTACATTTTTTGGAACAACATTCATAGTTTAATGTAAAATGACTGTCTGTAAATTGTATTTCTCACAAGTACCTGCAGTGATTTGGCAGCTCCTCTTGTCTCCTGAAATACAAATACAGCAGGCTGAACCAACGTGATGCCAAGAGAGGCATAACGTGAACCAACTTATCGTTGTATTGTATACGTACAAAGAGGAGAAGTTACAAGGCATAATGTGCATAAAACCGAATGGGACAAAACTAGTTTGTGAAAATAAATAATTTTTCGATAAAACAATGTGGTTTCCAAATGAATATCAGAAAAGGACAGCGTGTGAAGTTACCTGCAGAGCTTCACGGTCCCCGGAGATAACCAGAGCCCCGCGGGCCAGGCCGGGCAGCCAGAGGCAGGCGCTGCCCCACAGCAGCAGCAGTCCAACACCCTGCAGTCCAGACATGACCAAACTTTCAATGAACAGCGTCTGAATTCACTGCGGAGAGAAAAAAGCTCTCGGTCCTGGAGGAGGAGGGACAAAAAGTGTGTTTGTGTGTGCATTGGCACAGAGTTTTGACCATCAGACCTGAGCTCAACGTGCAGGAGGTGCACCCTGAGGTGACTAACGTTGCTGAAAATATCTGTGCTCATGCTGGAGAGTGTGTGCATGTTGGTTGGACTGACACTGAACTTAAACATAACACGACATTTGATAACATGACAAGCACCTCGAGCGTTTGCATGAGTGTATATTAGTTATAATAGTTATATTATTTAGTGTCCGCAAATACAGACACGGTACACTATACGGCACAGCTGTATTTACGTTATATGGCGTCTATGTTTTTAAACGGCTCTGTCAGTTACTACAAGAAGATATAGGTTTATACACGTATCACAGTGTCTTTTGCTGTTCATGAACGTTTTTGAATAATCAGCAGATATATTTTTTTGCTGGACTCTCACTCAACTTTCCCTGCTTCCCTTGATGAGTGAGTGTGTTTATGTTATTTTCCACTTTTTTCCCCACCAAAAAATGTGAACAGATTAGTGGTAGATTTGGCCAACATAAGCCATGCATATATGAATCCGACTATTGTGATATGACACTGAGACAAATAAACTTGACCACAGAGCATCTTTGGAATGGAAATGTGTCCCCTGGTGACCTCACTGATTTCACTTGAAAAGACATCTTTTGGTTTATGCCACTTTGAACCTTTACATAAACACTATTTACCAACATGAGCGAGCTGTACTCTGCTCTCCATCCGGTGAGCCATCGACATCAGCTGGCACTGCGTTTGGCACGCGTTGCTGAAGGGTTCAAGACCAACACTGAGCAAATATGACCCACTCATTTTGCGCCATATTTCTTAAACCAGCGGTATGGATGTCATATTACAGTGGTAGAGATAGATTCAGAGCTCATCTCACGACAGAGGAGAGCAGGTGATTTGGGGCTTTTTGTTGTTGTTGCTTTGAGTAATGGTTTTAACACCTTCATCATCTCAGCCGGGGCAAAAATGAGCCACGTGCCCCGATCGTCTCCCTGCAGTTTTGCTTATTGATCGGTATTCGTGGTAACTTGATTAAGCTAAACATACATTGATACAATGTAAGCATAATATAATATAATGTACCGTACTTTTCGGGTTACAAGCCGCTCCTACGGCTGATCAGTGTCCCCGCTGTAGCAAGATAGTAGCGCTGCTAGCTAGCGCTGCTAGCTAGCACTTCTGCTGCTACCGCCCGCTGCTTCTGCTACTGCCCGCGTCCCCTCTGCCCAAGTCGGGTGTCGAGCCTGGTCCCGCTACCTTCGTGGTTTTCAGGGAGCTAGCGGAAGTTAGCGGGGAAGTGACGGAGCGCTAGCAGGAGCCCCAGCTGGCTACAGCGGGGAGCTGTCGGGGACACTGACCGAAGGTAGTAGCGGCTTGTAACCCGAAAAGTACGGTAAGCATATTATGAACTGAAACATAAAGGTCTTTGTGTTTCCTTCAGGCCCGATATCATTTGTATTCATACCATGAGCAGAATTCTTCATCAGGGGGTCTTTCTCACTCTCAAAGTCCTCGTACTATAAGTCCATTTCACATGTTTATAACACAATTTAACCATAAATATTAACATAAACCATAAATATGACTCGAAGGACTCGAAAGTGAAAGCTCCCCAAGTTATGAAAATATACATTTTCATATCCCTAGCTTGATGCCACACATGATTGGCGCACCTTTCTGGAAAGCTTACGACCAACGGAATCCGCCAATTGCGCCAAAACCACCGTCAGACAAATGACCCTCTTCCTGTAGTTTAGTACTAATAAAAAACAATAACAAGTTTCAATACAAGGGGGGGAATCATTTATTTAGGAAAAATAGTCAGTAAAAAAAAAAGAAGAACAAATAAATCAGACAATCTTTGTCAACACTGATAATAAATCTCACATCTCATAGTTCATCAGACACATTACAATCCAATCCATTACATCCGTCTGTAGCACTGTGCACATTGCAAAGTAACTAAACTGCTTACTTCACAGTAATGTCAACACAATATACTGGCATACACGTATACAATGTACCTCTGTTAAATCATAATTTCTTCATAAAAATAAAAAACAACAAGATTGTAAACCACAGATTGCAGCATCACCCTCGACTTAGAGACATGAAGACTGCAGCGTGTTTCTTTCCTCCTGCAGCGAGTCTACTTGCCGAACACGCTGGCTCCGGGAGCTTTGGCAGCAGCAGGCGTGCCCAGAGCCGTCTCCGACCCCGTCCTCACACCGCTGAACACAGACGGAGCCACTTTGCCCATACGTTCTGAACGCAGAGGGAGACACAGACAATGTCTCGTCAGACAATAGAATGCTTAAACCAGGTGACTCATCCTCCACTTGGGCATCATTAAGGCAAAATGTCTTCCTGTTTCATCTCTCTGCTGGTCTTGTGTTTAGGATGCAGCTCTCTCGCCAACCGGCTCATTACCAATGTAAGAACATTGGGATTTTCATGTCTTTAAAATCAGAATCAGAACCATTTATTGCCATGTATGTTTTCACATACAAGGAATTTGTCCTGGCGGGAGGTGCATAACATTTAACATTTAACAATAAACATTTAACAATAAACAGAGTGCAATAAATGGGAGCATGAATATTTACAATTGGATCTACAGTAGAATATAAAAATTAAAGTTAAAAT
This sequence comes from Myoxocephalus aenaeus, assembly GCA_038501785.1. NCBI lineage: Eukaryota > Metazoa > Chordata > Actinopteri > Perciformes > Cottidae > Myoxocephalus > Myoxocephalus aenaeus. Next base: position 2,203,190 of record JBAMJR010000043.1, on the reverse strand, counting down.
TACAGTACGCCTCTGGATTTCAAAATGCTGTGAATTGTCTCTTAGGTTGGACAAAGTGCATGTAACATGTGAACTACATCTTCTCTCAAGAAGAATTCAAAAAGCAAGTTTGACTTAGCAAGCCAATGAATGCTTTTTTTTTTAATGTTGATTCTGACACACACACACACACACACACACACACACACACACACACACACACACACACACACACACACACACACACACAGACACACACAAACACACACACACAGATATGTGAGACAATATTTGTGTGGATGGGTAAAGTTTAAAGTGCAGCAGGGGTGTGCGTGGACGGTGATAGCGTCTGCCAGCCATAGCACATTGTTAAAGGCAGCTGCAGATTACTTTGGTCATTCAAGAATGTATCAAATAGAATAGCCTATAGCAAAGGAAATAATTATAGTAGTCAGCTGCTGGATTGTGTGGGGAAAACGCTCCAAAAATGCCTGCTGCGTTTCCAACTAAATCTGTTTTAAACAATTTGGCAAAACAGGCATTACAGCATTAACACAGCAGTCAGCAACACTAAATCCCAGCTGGCATAGTAAAACAACGAGGAGATATCTATACTGCACAGTATGTAGACAGTGTCACATGTCTGTACATCTCTCAGATGGACTACTTGGACTAACTCAAATTAAACGCAGTAACATAAACGTAGCTGTCAAATAAAGGTAAGTGGAACAGTAAGGTACAAGTACAACTGTCTGTCCAGGTTTTTTACTTGAGCAAAAGTAAATTCCACCAATGATCAGGTGACACATTTCCACATGCAGCTTCCTGTCGCAGGGTTAATTATTAGAATCGTCATGTCAGCAGCCAAAATGTAAATGCAGAACTTTTGCACTGCTGTTGGTTTATTCCCGGTAACACAAGCTACATGTGTTAAACAACGATCTTTTAGGCATGGCTTCTTCCTTTAATTTTTTTAAATTGCGCTGCATGATGACGAGTAGACTTCCCTGGTGGTCTAGTGGTTAGGATTCGGCGCTCTCACCGCCGCGGCCCGGGTTCGATTCCCGGTCAGGGAACGCACTTTTTTTTATGCGATAAAGTTGAAGTATAAATAAATACAAGGGTTTATTCAATTTGTGAAATAGATACCTTCAATTTATTTCTACAATTCTATAAATGTACAATTATTTATGTATTTATTAATTTAATGATTCAATTCATTTCATCTTCTATTTCTTGCTTTTTATTTACTTCTGACATGGTGACACGTCACATGTCTTGTTTTTCAGAGTCAGAGAGGAAACAACATTAGCAAAAGGCTTTACTCACCGCACTCTGCCATGACCTCATAGGTCTTACTCTTGACCTCGCCCTTCAGTCCCAGTTTACTGCGGGCTCCTTTCAGGTCCTCCTCCTTCATCGGGGGACGCTTCTTCTTCTTCATCTCGGCTGGCTGGAGTGAATATCAAAGATGGGAAGGTTACGATCGTGTCTGTCGTCCCACTCGAAGCGCTGGGTTCAATTTCTGTAAATATCAAAAACACCTTGTTTAACCTCACTTACCTGTGACATGGTGATTGAAGTTGGCGTATTGATTCCACAGACACCTCTTTCCAGATAGATTCACGGGTTGTTTTTCTAGTGTGTGTCTGTCTCCCCTTATATATAGTCCTGCCCCAGACCCAGTGAGTCAGTCAGGCCCCCCTGTGTCCCACCCTGTCTGTTGTCAGTGTGTATTATTAGGTGCGACGTGAGGGATGGCACGGCTGCAACGGGTCTCCCACCTTTTAACGATAAGCTGACAGGCCAACAGCTGATAATTCAGGACACAACTGAAGTGGCTGAGAAACAGCTGAGAAAACTATCCATCTGTCTTGTTTGGGTTACATCAGGGCCATCAATGCTTCTCTCATGTGAGTTATAGTCTGTGCCTCAAGCGGAGACATTTGCATAACAATTATACTTTTAGCTAAATCTACAGGGGCCTAACGAGCACAAATGAATATTCAATAACAATGGATGAGGCAGGTCTACATCAAGCTTTGGTTTGGTGTAAAAATGTTGTCTATATGTCAATTGCTTAATATGTTTCAGAAAAGTCTGGAATCTCCCAGACAGCAAGCAAGGAAGACCAAGTAGCCTAAATATTATTTTTTAAATTATCACATTATCATAATGTAGCAGATGACAAATATAAACATATAAACATTTGAATTGTTGTGAACATGTTGTTTTGCTTTATTTATACCATTACATCATTCTCTTTTCAGAACCTTTACTTTTACTAATGTGTTTATATTATGTAATGAGTTGTTATGTAATGAGTTGTCACATCATGTGACTGTGAGGTGTTACCGTGAACCGTGCGATGATGGACACACTGACTCACTATTTTAAAACCACAAACTGGGCGACGCGGCGAGCATCTGAAAGACACATTAAAGTGTAACATCACAGTCCTAGGACAGTCTTTCAATCGGAGAGTATTGTCTCCGTACTGCCGCAGATTAAAAAAAGACACACAATCTCTCGTGTAAGTACACGTGTGTGTCGGTGCTTATCAGGCCCTTACAAGTGCAAGGCTTAAGGTAATTAAGTTCTCTCAGCAACCTCTAACTTAAACTATGACAGGCCTTATAGCTACTAGCTGTACTTGAAGCTACACAAGGGGCTTTCAGAATCGTGCTACCAGTGTTACTGGGGATGGAGGAAAAACAACTAATTATATAATTATGGAGCGATAATACATGGTGTGTGTTAACTGAAGCTGATGAGGCAGGATGTAATGTATTTTTAAGAGCTTCTGAAGGAGGACAATGACGCCTGATGCTAAATGTGTGTCTTCCCTTAGCTGTTTGTAAGAAGTTACCAGCTGGATTTATTTTTGGACATAGACTCATTCATGACTGAGGGTCGGATGGCTCTAGTTCACCTCTCACTAAATCGGTAGTGTGTGTCAAAGCGCCGCCTCAACTGGTAAAGAATAGCAATGCACACAATTATTTATTCCCACTCAATCCCTCGATGATATCCTGCATTAATTGGACGATGCTACTTCTTTCTTTTTTTTGCACATACAAGCTGTATTATGACAGTGTATCACATTCTTTATTGGAAAAGCATTTAGAATGATAATTTACCCCCGTCACTTGCCATTGTAATCACCCTCTAGTCAATGTATTTGTCCTGGCTGAGCTGTGAGTTACCACAACTGCTGCACTTTTCCTCCTTTAAAATGCACATGTCATTTATTCTCTGCCAACGTCCCAAAAACATCAAAATGAAATCCTCACCACCACCGTACTTGCCACAGTATGTCACTCTCCATGTACTTTAAAGACCAGCAGACACACATGCATCCAGCGCACGCCAGTACATGCAGGTATACTGTGTATATATATATAAACACTGGCGTGCGCACACGCTTACAAACACACGCACACACACACACTTTCTCCCGACTGTCTGGTCCAGTCACTTAACAGTTTCGAGGTCTATGCATGTCACATTCTTCACATCAGAGCCAGCTGAATGCTGCTTCATGCCTGGAAATCTGGAGCTCTGGTTAAAACAGTCCCAAAAAATATATATATCAAACCGAAAAAAGAAAACCACCTGCTGGTAATTTCACTCAGGCACATTATTGTAACAAAAGAAGATAACAAAAATAAACTCACACAAAAGGAAAGGTGAAAGCTGTGTAAATTGTGCAAGAGATGGTTCCCATATCTACTCTCCTTGTTGGAGTTAAGGAATAAAGTCACCTTTTTGGCCCCAAAAGAACACTCAAAAACTATAAAAACAACAACAACAACTTGAAATGAGACAAAAGACATTCAAAGACAAAGAACACACAATCAGAGCACATCAGTAAAACGGTCACAAACAGACGGAGACTGCCGTCTTGTTTCTACAGACAAAAACAACACATGCTGAGCCGACATCAGACGGACGCTGCAGTGTGGAACTTGCAGTCCTACAGGTTCAACACTTGAAATGACAGGAGATAAAAATGGAAGGTTGCTGCAAGCGTTAATGTGCTCCCTTTGACACGAGTAACAGCACATCGACAAGATATCTCGTAGTTACGTGTGTAACTGGAAAGTTGCATCAATACAGTGATTCAAGCACTCTGACGTGATGCTCATCTAAATTAGAGGTGTGTCTGTAACACCCTCTCTCTCACACACACACACACACACACAGACACACACACACACACAGACACACACACACACACACACACACACACACACACACACACACACACACACACACACAGACACACACACACACACACACACACACACACACACACACACACACACACACACACACACACACACACATCACAGGCCATGGTGGTACATCTACATGAGAAAACATTAAAATGGGACCTACATCGGGGATACGATCCCTTTAGAGGACATGTCAGACTGTCACATGTAACAAACCCATTGAACAGTTTAGTTTGCATGATGTTCTGTTGTGGCCATTTAAATTCATCTGGCCAACCTGACCCTGGACCATTGTCCCCATACACACTGCCACCAGAGTCCAAACAGTATTAGACCAGTGTCAAGATTTTCCTATTATGCATACATGAAGGATTTAACAATGTTATGTTTGCTCTCCCTATCCTTTTAAAACACAAAACTCATCCAAGGAGTGCCGCGTCGAGACGCAACAGTGATCCGATGTACCTGGTTAACCGTAAAAATATATCTCCCAGTGTGTTCAATAAATTCCCACGTTAGTCCTCCAGGAGTCAACAATAAAAGGACCGCAGCTACAGTATCTCCTTCTGTCAGAGGGCATCCCACGTCTGGAACGACTGTGCCTGCAAGGGGAACAGCTACCGGAGGAGATCCGCTCGGAGCAGTTCAGCGAGGCACGCGGATCAAACGGGGATCCCCATGCGAAGCTTCTTCTTCTTCTTCACCGTCTTCAGGCCAGTGAGCCGACGAACATCGTCTTCATCAGACTCGTCCATTTCGTCGTCTGCCGAGAAAAGGATCTACAAAACATGAGAGAGAGAAACCCTCAGATGCTGGATTATAATGGGGGAAGGAGAAGCTGCACAGTTTCTGAAAGACATAACGTCGCCTGATTTTGTCACTGAGGATATGACAGGACTTTGCTGTGATTAATAAATGGGGGAAATTTAGTATTTCACTTACATTAAGTCGAGGGTCTTAGAAACCAATTTTAAAAGTAATGAGAAAATCAAATCAGCAGAGGCACCCTCTCTTGCAGGGGCAGTTCTAGGGGGAAATCCCACGTTTAGGGTCTGGCAAGTCCAGTCTCCAGTGTTGATATAGATAGATAGAGATTATATATATATATATCCTGTATATTGATTATTTAAAAACACACACACACACACACACACACACACACACACACACACACACACACACACACACACACAGGACTGAGTGCTGCCGCCGCTGCGATGTGTGCCACTGTCTCCGTCCTCAGTCTGAAACATTAAAAAAATTCAAAACTTGTTTTGATCTGATGCAATATCCTGCTTCAATACATATTTCTTTGCGTTCAGCACACACACGCACACAGGAGAGGCTCGTCCAATAAATAACACACTTTCAAAGCTTCATTCAAAAAGCTTCATTCAAAAGCTTTGAATGTAAAAAAAAAATTCTAGTATCTAGTCATCTATTGATATACGAGTCATTTTCTGTTTCCACCCTAATAAGGCCATAAGAGCAAAAGATCCGAGCTAGCCAGGAGTCGAACCTAGAATCTTCTGATCCGTAGTCAGACGCGTTATCCATTGCGCCACTAGCCCGTTGGAAACTCCCCTGCTTGCTGAAAGCAAAAACATCTGTTTCTGCAGAGCGCACCCTTCCCCCACTGCTCAGTGCTCTGCTGAAAGCGTGCTCCCCATGGCTATCTGCAAAACACAAGCGGCTAGTGAAACAGACCATGAAGCTGGCTTTTGTTTGCACTGCTTTGACCATTCAAATGTTAAAAGGCCTCGTAAAGCAGCTTTGCATGGTCTAAAAAGGCACTGACGTGTAGCCCACTGACAAGAAATGCAACTAGTATTCATAACAGAAAGAACCCTGTGTTGCTCAAATCCTTTTGCACAAGGACCCCATTTCACAAATATCAGCAGTTAAGATAGCAAAATTAAAATTAAACACAATGATGTCAAAAGTTATTTAAAAAAAAAAAAGATCAGCCAGGAGTCAAAGCTGTGCTCCTCTGATTTATAGTCCGACGCCTCGTCCGTTGCACGACTGTGTTGTGCTGCCCTCAGCAAACACAGATCAGCAGCCAAAACCCGAACCTGCACACCTGATTACTTCCTCTTGACTTCTGTCTGACCTATACTTCTCATCTCTGGCTCATTATCAGACCACAGGAAGAACAATATCACCGCGTGTAACAGCTCGTTCAACAGCCGTTAAAAAGAGAAGTGACGCATGTTTGGGTTATAAATCAACACCACTTTACGAGCTGCTGCCAACTCCAACAAGAAGGACATGACTGGTTCTTTTTGTATCCGTTTGGTTAAACCGGTCATAACAGTAAACTACTCTGAGTGTCGGCAAGAGACACCTGACTGCTTTCATTGTTTTTAACTAGAAGTGTGATACGAGTGTCCTACTTGAGTCAGTGTCTCACTTAAAGGAACTCATCTTTAATATTAGATATGACAGCTTCAGTCGGTGGTCACGATCTAACAAAGGCCCTCACAGCTGCCTGTGATTCAGCGCTTGGGCCAGGGTTCAATTCCTGGCCTGGGAACACATCTTTAAGCCTTTCAAGGGTTTCATAGCCACATGTAGCATATCAGTCTGCTCTTTACTAGCCTGCTAGTCTCACAAGTAGAAAAAAGCTCAATTGCAACGATAACATAACAAAAATGTAGTGCCACAGCTTGCTATGAGTAACAGTGACCAGAGCTTGCAACTATAATGAATTAGTGGTTGAAATCCATGTGGATGAAATCATCTGTATAATGTGATCAGTGGGAGTGTCCTTCCACCTTCATCCGTTGTTGGTGCTGGTTCTTAGTGACAACTGTGCGATCACAAAGTGCCACAGGAACACTAACAGTTTGATTGTCGACTCTGTTAAAGGTCAGAGATTACACAGTAGACGTCCCTGGTAGTCTAGTGGTCTATGTGTCAAGGATGCTTGATCAGAAACAGTTTGGTAATTCAGCAATCACACATGTGAGGAAACCAGGGCTCCGGTCAAAAAGTCGTAACCCAGAGGAAAGATGTGAAGGAGAATTCATGAGGAACTGCAGTGCGCAGGGATGTTGCGTGATTTGTTACATTTAAAAGAAAAAAAGATGAATGCAATGAAAAAAATTAAGTGGTTACTGTCGCTCATATTTATCAACATGAATCCCATTAGTATTTATGTACTGTATGAAAATAATGTCTAAATCAGTGCAAGAAAAGTATATTGTTTGTTTTCATGGATGGCAAATGTTGCTGCCGCAAGGAATTGTGGGGCGGCATTATCTCCTTTCCTTGGCATCTTCCTCAGCATTTAGAAAATTTGACCAGCTCTCATCACTGCTGCTACAAAAGATACTTACGGGTCATTTCACTCAGTTGGGAACCTTCCTAAGTAAAAAATACTGTTCACCCGCAGAAAAGATTTCTGTGAGAAATCAAGTGTAAACTTTTTCAGGAAAATAAGCTCATGCCAGACCGGTGTCATGACTTCATGTGATGGTGGGCGTATGAATGGTTGGTAATGTGTCTAGAGCAGAACTCTGCGTTAGGCTCATCTGCTTTACAAGCTTATAAAATAACTGGGAAACCATGATCTTGGCACCCGTAGCCGCTCAAGAACACGTTCCTCTTTCAGACTGAGAGAGAGTGCAGAATTAGTACCAAGCTAGTTTGTCCATAACAGAGAGCCCAGTGTTTCCCCTAGGTTTACAGCTTCAGAGCACGCCGGCGGGGGCGACGGCGACGACACCGACACAAACACTTAAAGCAGTGGTTCTCAAACTTTTTCTGTAAATAACTTCGTTTTGTGACTCCATCTGTGCTTTTATAAATAACAGAATAAAGAAAATTGCAATCACTTTCAAGTAAATCAGATTGCTCCATCAGACATTTTTTTATTTTTAAATTGCTATCACTTAGAACAATGAAAATAAAGTTATATCTGTGCAAAAAATAACTAATATTTAGTTACTACTAAATAGCTCATTGTGGAAAACAATAAGCTATTTTTTTTTTGCCAAACAAAACAGAATGGGTGCAGATATGTGAGCATCAGGTTGCATCAGTATTAGTGGAGCAGTGAGCCTCTACACAACTTTATAAACGGGGTTGTAGGTTTGATACAATTCATGTTCAACGTTGATCTGAGATCTGTTTTCTGTTTTGAGACGCAGCAGCAGGAAGGACGTCACGGAGACTTCTGGCAAAACGCCAAAAGTCGGCGAGTCGCTATGCGCATGCGCAAGCGTAACCTGTTAACGGCATAACGTAAACATTTACCCGAAAGTACAGGCTTTTCTCCATGTATTTATTAATGACTTAGTTTTATGTCCGTGTACTTTGTACTTTTGTAATATGTGAAGCCAGCAGCTCATTGTTGGTACAAGACACGAGCACTTTGTCTCTTTCACCTGAGCAGGAGAGCTGCTCCGGGTTCAGAGAGCTGCTCCGGTGCTCCTCACATGAGAGCTGCTGTTGCCATCTTCACCCTGGGAGCGTTTAAAACGCATATATAGGTCTGCTTTTCACGCGACATATTTTTCGACGATCTCTGTCCGCTGCTGTGTGCTCAGCGCTCACCTGTGTGTGTGCGCGCACGTGTCTGTACGCATCGAGCGGAACTCCGCTGTGCGCGACGCAGAGCAGAGGAGAAGTGTTAACGCGACCATGTAGAGACAGAAATGACAAGCTGTGTGTGGATAAGATCAATAAAATACGGCCGTTTAGTTTGTTTAATAACAGAACAAGGTGTAGACCTGTTCTATAGGAAAGAGAAACTTAAATGATGACTTGTGATCTGGCGCTGTCGAGAAAATTACAGGGGGGCGGGGGGTTTCTTCAGGGGGGCGCCCCGCCCCCCTAGTCTAACGATGGGGGAAACACTTGGAGCCAATCAGTACCGGAGGCAAGGAACAGCAAACAAAAGTCAAAAGACAATTGCCCTTCACTCGGCTCCTTCAGTGGTCCACTCTGACGTCTTGATAGCTGGTCAACTTCAACTATGTTTGTATTATTAATAAAAACAGCTGTGATCTTTTTTTATCACTCAGGTGTCTGCATTACCAGTGAGACTTACCTCTGACTCTGAGTCGTCATGGGACAGAGCTCGTCTGTAGCGCACCTTGCTGTTCCCCCGTGAGTCCTCCTCTCTCTCCTCCAGCTTTGCTTTCGTCTTGTGCTTCTTCATGAGGAAATTATCCACCACCCAGAACATGAGGGCCTAAAGGAAACACAGGAAAAATACTGTGGTGAATGATATGACACACACACTAGAGTGGCCAGGGTAAATGATTAAGTATCTCGCTCGAGACGTGCAGTATTTGTGTAGCCGGAGCTGTAAAATTAGGGTGCAGAGAAAAACACATGGTAACAGCAGACTTACGTTGACGAAGAACGGAACGATGAGCATGACGATGGCCAGTTCCAGTTCAGGATTCTCTATGGGGTTGAGGAGAGTAAGCTGCGACACAAACACACACAAGCACAGGCATAAGCATATACAGCACAAGCTTACAGCACTCCAAGCCTCAGGCTAAAAGTTCAAAGCTCAGTAGGAGCAATGATAAATTAGAAGGATGGTCTACTTGGAGCCCACGCCACAACTTGGAATCTGCCAGAAACAACCAAACAACATCATCATCTGGTCCGTAAACGCAAAGTAATCTCAAGGAGAGTTTACCAAACGTGATAATTTGCTGAACAAATCTGTTGATGGAATTGTGAAGGTTTTAAAGGTTTTAAGGCCCTCCTTTTAAACTGAATATTTGTTAGAGAATGAGCTTTTTTATTTTATTTATTTTTTAGATTGAGATGTTTTGCTGAAGCATTTTAACTCTCATTGAGTTACATTTTGATTACTAGAGAAGAACATGTATCTGCATCTATAAAAGATTAAAATGCTTCATTGTAATGATGTCGACCTTTGACCTTTACAAACGAAAACCGAAATGCCTCGCAGGCTACCAAAATGCAAACATTTCTGTGTGTGCATTGTAGAAGGTGCCAAATTGGACTTATTGTGACATCACATTTATAGTTACTGTTTGTAATGGTGTTTCTACACACCACGAGTAGGGCATGTTACGGAGCTTCAACAGCTGTCCTCTGCACAGCTGGCCCCACGTATTCCAGGAAACCTGCCCCAGATGTCCCTGGTGATCTAGTGGTTGGGATTCAACACTCTCGCCGCTGTGATCTGGGTTCGATTCCCGGTCAGGGAACAACCAATTATGTCTTTCTCAATTGTAATGTTACGTTCAGAACTCACACTGTGTCGTATCTAAGAAGCACAGGTGTAACGATACACATTCATGTTTCACACTGGTCTACAGGTGGAGGAAAACATGCAAAGAAACACATTAGCTCGCTAACAGAGGCAGCGGAAAAATGTTGCCAAGTAAATATGGACATAAACGATGCAAATGCAAAAAATGAATTTACATTTCCTGCAGGTTCCCAATGTTGACGATGTGGTGTGACTGAAGTACATGAAAGTTACAAGTACCACCGCACAGAACTACAGGAAAGGAAGAAAAAAACATGCCTTTCTAAGACAAACAAACCTGGTGGTCTATTGTTTAGGATTCAGCGTTCTAACGCTGCAGCCTGGGTTCGATTCCCAGTCAGGGGACATATCTTTACGAGTTTTAAGTATGCTGTGTGGCACAGGACTTATCTTTGACTTTAAGAAAGGTGTGGAAACACAGTACGTGCACACATGAAACCAGCTTACCGGGTGAAATCTAAACATAAGTGTCAATTAAAATATGCAATGAGTTTTGCAAAATGTATCAAGAGTGTAGTTCAGTCTTTGTTGACTTTAGGTGATGTGAGCATACTGTACAGTATTTAGAAAAGCACTCAACCTATACAACAATACTCGTGATCTTCAGCAAGTTAATGCAAAACCCGCCAAATATTTTCAAATGTAGCAAACAGTAGGGCTGTGCGGTATACCGGAGTACCAGTTTTGGCTTTTCATATGGTATCTATTTTTCATATACCGTCATACCAGTTGTCTCTCTTTGGCAGGAAACAACATTTAACATTCACAGCTTGAAGCTGAAGGAGCAGCGGACGGAGCTACTTAGCTCTCATGGAGACTCAGTTGACTTATGGTTTGAAGGGAATGACATCGTCAAAATGCATGCTGGGTAAATTACTTCGCCAAAATGCCCGCCCACACAGGAAGACTCTTCGGGTCAATTCCAATCTCCACCCTAAACCCTCAAACCCTGAACCCTCAGGCACTCACTGACGTCAGCTGCTAAGTGGCTGAGTGTGAGAGGCTGTGAGGGCTTGAACTGGTGTGAATATGAATGGGACACCACTTTGCTGCAACATATCACGTGACTACATAAAAAATATTGTGTATTTATTTTATACTTTTTATTCACTGATTTGAACGTCTTCCTCACGAGATGAGAAGTCATTTTAGATGATATATTTACTTGTTTTTGTCAAAACGAAATGTTTGATGAATGTAAACAAAATATTTATAAATATATTTTCTGCTTGCTTTCCTCTGATTTCATGTGTTTTTATGTTCCATCTTTAATCCGTAATGTTGTAGTGTAAATGTATTTTATCGGGCTGAACGCCCACGTGTCTCTTTGTTTACCTTCTTCTTTTTTTTACGTCTCCATGCTTCCATTGGGAACTGCGTGTTTAACGTCACATTGCTATGAACTGTGGGTAATTCCCTTAGGCAAAGTCAGCATCTAATGCTGACTTACGGAAAGGGATCATAAAGGGCTCAAAATGTCTGCCAGAGAGCCTCGAGCACTCTACGTTGTGACAATGGGACACCCCTAAACCCTCAAGGACTTCGCGGGAGCGCGCCTCAAAGTCCGTGAGTCCGTAAGGGTGGAGATTGGAATTGACCCTACCTCTATCCGTGAGACATAAGTAGCTCAGACCGCTGGACCCGCAGCTGTGACTGTAAACATGAAATGTTGCTGCCTGCCGAAGAATGACAATAGTCGTTACGGCTGCGCATGCGCCACCAGTATGAAGGGATATGAAATAACTACATTCCCCTGGGTCCTAAATCCCTCCAGGTTTAGCTTCCTAACACAATCTATGTACCAACGTACAAACAGCTGCTGGCCAGTTGCGAGCGAGTGGTGAATAACGATGGCGGGCGGTCCTTTTCGGCGTCAATAAATTAATGTGTTTATTCGGAGAGAAAAAAATACCGTGATATACCGTGAAACCGCCAGAATCCTACAAAATACCGTGATATGGATTTTTGGCCATACCGCCCAGCCCTAGCAAACAGCACAAGTGATGAGAGCTGAAAGAGCAACATAGTCCTAATAATAGTGTAAATGAAGGGTATTTTTCCTTGACAAATCCTGCTGATGGGGTCAAAATCAGGCAAATAATAACTCCTGCAACACTTTGTAATATTGAAAAAAAAAATCATCATGACATTACGGGGGATTCTTGTTTTCAAATCAGGTTAACTCCTTTTTTTCTGACCTTCTTCCACTGGGGGATGAGGAGGACCAGCATGATAAGGACTTTCTCAAACACCATGATGAGGATGTAGAGGATACACTGGCCCAACCACGCTGTGCACTGCACTGGCTCTCCTGCACACGCACGCACACACACACACACACACACACACACACACACACACACACACACACACACACACACACACACACACACACACACACACACACACACACACACAAAAGGAAGACATATTTCTGTCAGAAAAGTCTGCTTAGGTATGTGTACAGTTTATGCAGCACATATTGTTATTAGAGTACTGCTTCTGTGATACACAACGTGTTTCATGGACAAAAGAGGCACTGGCAATGGAAGAAATGACATTGCAGCGCTGCTCTGCTGAGGGCAGCTCTCTACTGCCCTCCAATGGGCTTTACAGGTATTTTAGGAACGTGCTGGAGCTCCCACTGTACAACTCACACATGGTCCTCACCATATTCACCAAAACGCAGAGAGTCCCACTGCTTCCACTCTACAATCGCACTGACGGCTCTCACCCCCGCATAGATCAGCAACATGCCCAGAGAAGCATCCAACAGGAAGTTAATGAGGTATCTGGGAGAGACAGAGGAGTGAATTTTAATCGTCAGTCAGAGCTTTCGTACTGGACGGCCTAATTATTCAATGCTTCATGATGACTAATCTAAATATCATTAATTTGAACAGTTAAATACAGGACATTAAAATACAGGATCGACTCACAGAGAGCAAGGATCCTCCTCGGTGAGATCTGACAAGTAGACATTAGCAAAGTGGATAAACAGCATCCCAATGGCCTGTTTTGAGGTGTCCAGGAACCTGCAAAGAGACAGAACAGTTCATATGCTTCAGAGGCACTCCAGTGGGATCCATTTGATGCATTTGCAGAGAAACTAATGCAAGTTGGCTCAGCCTTACCAGATCCTCCAGGGTCTCCGCTCATGTTTTGGCTCCCTGAAGCGTTTCACTGCGGAGGAAAGAGTGCATCACAACGATGGCGAGATTTTAATACAGATCACTCCGAAATACAGAGGCACAGAGAATCAATCAAACAGAATATCTTTTTGTTTTTATTTAACCGAGTTACAGCCCTCAAGCGAGTGGTTATGGGTCCAATAAGCGTTTTGTTGGTTTTATCTGGGGCTATTTGTTTTGTTCCACTGGAAATCTTACCCTCAACTGACATATTTATGCTTTGGATATGAGGGCTGACATTCCCTTTGTGCAGTTTAACAGTTTCCTCATCAAACCTATGTGACACTTAATGGCATCTATTTGAGTTAGAGGGAGACAGATACAGGCCAATGGCAATATCTTGTTGGTCACAGAGGAAGCGAACTAGTGGCCCAGACCAGAACTCCAACACATGACCTACTATGCTGTGCAGCAGCTATGACATGAATAATATGATCCCTGTATTTTCAGTTCACGGCTAAGTTTACAGGAAACAGAGACAAGTTTAAAATATGGCAAAAAGGTAGAAGTGGATCAGCCTCTAAATACTTCAGTGTTACATCATAATCTGACCAAGTCAAGAAAGACTGTAGTAAGAAAATGACAAAGATTGGGCTGTTTGTCCAGACCGGTTCATGGAACAGAGAAAGCAGACTCTACTATTGTTAAAAATGTATCTGTGTGAGTTTTTTGAAGAACTCACTTAATCCCTGTGTGTAAAGGAGAAACAAGGATTTAAAGCGAGAGGTTTCATCATTGAAAGCAGTGTAGGTCCAACACAACATTGGCTTGTTTTTCATGACACTACCATCTCCCCTTTTATCTCCTATTACACACAGAGCTGCATGATGAGAGGCGGCCTTCCCTACGTTATGACATCACCGAGTACATTTTCTAACATCAGACATGTCATCATTAGAGCATCATTGTTCAACACTGTGATACCTCAGCTGGACTATTACCTCACCTTCTACACAAGCCCCAACTACTCAAAGAGAACAATCTACCCTCTCAAGACTTGCACTAAATACTGTTGCCCAACCATTTACCCTAAGGATGTTTGTGTTTCCGTGCAGGCAAGCTATACACCGAGCTGTGACCTCAATTTCTGCTTTGAGCACCAGTATGACTTCAGACTAAACACACCCTGTGTGCAACTGGGTGTGATGTGAATGGAGGCCGAGGCCTCCTCCAGAGGAAAAGGAAAAAGCATGAAATGCTGAACATTCCTCATCGCTGTGGAGCTGCTGGGACACACAGGACTGAGGCTTCTCCCATGAGGTCACACAGCTGTCAGTGCTGTGTACGAGACACCGGCCGTATCTAACCATGTGGGACTTTTTATTCTGGGCAAAAGTTTCCCGTTTTTCCTCTCTCAAAAATTGTAAAGCGTGAGTTGGACAACAAATGTGTACAGATGATTCACCGAGAGAAATTAAACAAGAAATAATAATAATCACAGCAATTTCAATAGGGTCCTACTCGGACTGACTATGTCAGTCGCTCGGACCCTAATAATCAGTTTGTGCAATTAAGTGTGTTCTTGAAATGCAGACTTGTCAGTTCTTACATAACACTCCCAGTAAAATGAGGTGATGATGTTTTTTGTTGTTTTACTGTGAAGCAGCTGGTAATGTATCTTACTTTGTCGTTTTATATCTACAATGGGACAGTTGTTTGTCTGCAAATCAGTATTACACAAGTGAATTGGAACTGCAGGCCCATATCACAGTTTGAGAGAGCTGGTGACTTTGTGATTTATTTATTTTTTACAAACTCTGACTGCCACCTGCAAAACAAAACTCCTACAGTGAGAACGCCTCTCAAATTAACCTGAGAGAGCAGAATACTTTCCTATTATGTAGCAGGAAAGTGTAGAGAGGAGGCAGCTTTTATTAAAACCCCAGTCAACAACTTCAACAACAGACACAGGCTCGTGCACTTAGCTTTAAAAGACACAAGAAGTCTGTCTATTGTATTATTGTTTGCCTTCACCAGTAATAGACTGTGGCACGAGCCTCACAGCTGATACCAATTGTCTTTGATTAACCGAGTGATGCCATTGGATAATTGCCCGGTCCTGTCAGATATCTGACACGCAGCAGGCCAGTGGCCATACTCACACATCAGCGTGCTGAAAGCCATCACAGCCAGAAGTCCTTGCAGAAATATCCCGAACGAGTCCATCAAGGCGCCGTTCTCGCAGCCCCGGTTATCAGTACCGGGCGTCGGGGTGGCGGACACCGACGTGTTGGCGACGGACACTGGTCCTGGACCAGCCAGTGCCACGTCTCCCAGCTGGGACAGCACGTTGACTCCACTGACAGCAGCCATGGGACGAGACTAGTCGATAAAGCCGAGAGCGTTAGCGTCTCACGGACTCGCGTGTGTGTGCGCTCCCCGGTCCTCTAGTCAGCTAATCGATAGGTTAAGCTGGACAGTCCTCAGTGAAAGATGGTGGCATCCTCTCCCTTCCAGGCGCCACACACTCATTCTCCTGCTTCACACGTCCACGCAGTCATGGCTTCTTCTTCTTTTTTTGTTCGAAGTGAAACAACGAAAGGTTACCGTGACCCACTCGTCTGCGCTGTGCAACGTTAAAAATCAATCTCTCCAACGTGGAAGGTCCGTGCGGCAGTGAACACATTGGCTGAGCTAACGTAGGTACCGGACACCCCGCAGAAACGTGTCAAGTAGTTACTCTGACAGACGCAACCAATGCTGTCGCTTATTTTGAATGTGCTGCACAATGCAGGTCAAACAGAAGTGAAATGTTGCCGGACACAAATGTTCATAGCGACTCAGAAAGCCGCTCCACCGGCTACCGCTGCTCGCCTAGCTAGCGCCGAGCTAAAGACGCGGCTCCCGTGCGCAAAGCGACCAAACGCATGTTACTCTCGGGCGCTAAAACCCGCGGTTGCGCCGGTTCATTGTTACTTCACCGCGTGGGGGGGGAAGGTTCCTCTGAATATATATTTAAAAAGGAATTATTGCAGGTCACGGCTTGCTTCCATCCAGCTGCTTCCCTGCCCAAGTGCCCACTCATGTTGACAGACGTCGAGTCACGTGACCTGCGTAACCACGAACTGCATGATGGAAAATGAAGTATGACAAACTCTACTGAACAAAAAAGTAAAGCCCTATTGGAAAATGATAGATTTAATACTCGAGTTTTTTTTTATAGCTGTGTGCATATACTATATGTAACATAACGATGCTTTAATCATGTATGTGTATAATATATATATATATTTTTTCTTCTGTGTGCTGAACATGTTTGCCAATAAAAGTGACAAACCAGCCTGCTATTGTTCGTTGTTCAGTTTTAATTGCAGTCATCTCTTTAAATAGCAGTTATATTTTAAAATATTAATAAAAAGCTGCTCCACAAGCAAGTTAGTAAACAAAGAAAGTACAATTTTTTTTTTTCATCACAAAAAATGAAGCACATTACAGTATATCACACTACAAAAACTGGTAAAAAGAGGAAAAACTGATTACAGAAGCAGTTTGAGAATATTGTCTTGCTTTAAAACTCCACATTTATCATTAAGGTCATTATTAAAAATGAAATGGCTCAAATAATCACCGTTTGCTGGATTAGTTTTAACCGTACGCCCCATATGAGAAAGTGCAGGCGTATTCTGTGCAAATATGCCGTAGCCTATATTTAAGGGATTTACACATTGCTTATGCAGAAAGTTATTTGCTCTGCAGTTTTTTTTCTTCTCCTTTCTAATCACCCTGTTGCACTAGAAGATATTTGACTATATACACTATTTACAAACATGCAAATATTTGCATACCACCATACAGTACATGGTTTTGCTTGTGCTTGCATTAGAGTCCTTACAATGTAAACTGCTCTTACATATTGTAGAAGCTTGAACAATAAAGCAATTTGATCTCTTGAGATGAAGGCCCGCTTTATATCTGTTTTTGACCAGTGTATCTTAATTCAGTTGGATAACGTTCGCAAGTAATGTTAGTATACAGTATACATGTCTGGTGTTCACACTAAAATCTAATTAATTACCTTGCAATGGGACACTATGACTGTTCTTCCAAAACTATGTATACATCTAGTAGAATATTACCTCTGGCTTTCAAGAAACTTGCAAAGTGTATTCTATGCAACTTGTAGTTCTTTCAGTGTGCAAACAGTTATTTTTGTGTTTGCTTAATAGTAACGGGCCAAACGATCTGTAGAACAGGATCCAAGATACAGCCTGGAGCTTTTTTCAGTTCAGTTGATTCTGTGAAAAACAACGTTTGTTTTCAAGTGCTTCAATAAAAGTGGGTTAGACCACCTAATTTCTGACTCCAGCAGACATTAGCAGGTGTTGACTGGCAGACACCAAATATTGTTAGGCCTTAGTATGACAAGTAAAAGCTGTGATTCAGTGGTATTCCCTAAAAAGGGACAGCAGGGCAGGATGGAAACCATGAATAGCCACAATGGACAGCACTCATTCATCCGCATAAAAAAAAAGGAAATAAAAGAGGAGAATCCGAGACACTCTGAAGACACAATAAGTTAAGAAGCCTTTATTAGGACATACCTAAAAACTTGAAACTAAGTCCTTGATGGTGGCTTTTTTTTTGTAAAACATGCTGGAGTCAATAAAGGCTTTTACACGTATTTATGGTATCAAAGTGTCTCGAGTTCTTCTGTCTTTCAGTCCACCCCTGTGTCTTTCCTAAAAGAGTTTGACCTTTCGTAGCTCTTCTTGTTTGTTCTTTTTTCAATGATCACAAGATGGTGCATCGTTCACCTCATGTCCACGCTTTTACGACACAATGTGGCATATTCAGGATGCTTAAGGATGCCCAGTGTTAGAAAAGTAAGAATGGCCAAAAAAATATACAGTGTTTTTCACGGAATTAAAATACAGGATAGTATGGAGTCACGTCCATGTTCATTCCCCGTCAGCTACGTTGCAAACTGCTGATAAAAAGCCAGCTTGACCCTCTCAATGTGGTGGCACAGCTTGATGGCTGGTCCCAGCTTCAGGTCCATACACTCCTGCACTGTTGGGAGGTTCAGCAGCAGCAGTGCCTGTCCGTCAATCTCCTGTGGAAACAGTCATTCATATCAGATGCAGTTTCTTGAATTAGTTTTGGCTGGTGAAGTGATATTTTGTATTTGTGACAATACAAGTGTGTAATGCCCTTATTGCAGTAGAATGGAGTGAGCTATCATCCTGAGTGGCCATTAAGTCTGTGAGTATTTCATACCTGATCCAAGAAAATCCGCGCAAGAGGTGCACAGTCAGTGGTCCTGATGAAGCGAACCACATCAGTGATGCTCCACTCCAGGGGGCTGGTGTCCAAACACAACTTCTGAGGAGGCTCAGTCTTTGAGGTCTGTAAACACACACACAGGGTGAGTCAGACAGAGACTCTGAGAGATTTATCAGAGGAGGTGGAGAGGCTCACAGCTCATGCTGATGAGAGGGGTATCGAACCGGAACATTTCATGAAAGAAACACCGGCGGTTTCAGTTTTGCTGATTTCCTCATTAGCCGTTGAGAGCAAGTTCAGGTCACAGTGAAAACATCATTCAAAATGTTATTGATTCAGCCCTCCCCTCCCTCCTCCTTCAATCCTTCTTGTGGAGTGCATGTGTAAAAGTATATACATGTGGGAAGGTATAAATGTGTATGCTATGCGGGTATGTATGTGGATGTAGATGGTTGTGTATATGTATAAGCATTTGTCGGTGTAGATGTGCATGTATGTAAAGGTTAGCATTTATACTCCCTAAAGCTAAACTATTGATACTAATATTGCTGTTTTCATTATTTACTATTTATAAAAATTGTAATATGTTTAGTTCATTGTCAAGGATTGTTCTGTTGTGTTGAAAATGCAAGAGAAAAAGAAGAAAAAAAAATTATTGAGACGGCTTTGTTGGGCAGAAGAAAGGCAGTTGTATTCGATGGGAGGGGCAAAGAGGTGGGATTGTGCATAAAATCTCATTTTGTACTTGAGGGAATTTCTATTTTACGCCTAGTGGTACACATTAGACTAGCATTCATTAAAGACACTGTCTGGAAAGTAACCTTTGATTTAAAAATACAGAAATATTTCCATATTTCCATATTTATTGAGACCTAGTCATTTCACAAGTCTCGGTAACTTTCATTACCTTTGGTGAAGGAGGTCGGTTCTCATCATCAGAGAAGGAGGGCGAGCGGGGTTTCCGTCTTCGCCGTGTGGGCCTGGGTGTTGCTGGAGGGGAGGGGGACGGCGTGGTGGGCTGAGACTTCCCAAACGATTGTTCAGAATCCTCCTGGAGATCGTCCTGCAGCTCAGAGCCAGAATCACTCAGGGAGTCATCTTCATCCAGATCTTCTTCCTCTCCACTGCCCTGTGAGCCAAAGACGAGAACAACGAACAGTCCATGAGGACAGATTTTAAGTAATGCTTGAAGAACAATGTTGGTTTTACTGTGACACAACTTGTGCTTCCTTTAATATAATGCTTCATGGAGAAAATATAAGTGTGTGTTACCTGTGGAGACCCAGCAGGCGTGTTGTCCACTGAGGCTGAGGAACGTCTCTTCTTGTGTACAAAGAGCTGCTTCCTCCTCTTCCTCCTCCTCCCTCTTCGCTTCACTCCGCCCTCCAGGTTGGAGTGGCCCCCGGGTGGACGGCCGACGCGTTTACTTTTCTTCTTTCCATAGTAATATGCTTGCGAAAAGACAACAGGCTTATTGTGAAATAAAGCATTTGACATGTGTGTAAGACTCTCATAAGTCCTTCAGATAGATGGATATTAAAATCGATCAAACAGACTCTAATTAGGATGTAAAAGCATGTGTGTGGAGGAGATGTGCTGTCGGGAGGGAAATGAAAACACCCGTAAGTGTCTGTTGCTGTCAAATTGCATCACTTTCTTAACCTCAACACTGCAGTGCAGCATGGAGTGAAAATATCAACAAATCTGTGGCTTTGTGCCGTCGAAAAACAGTTTAGCAAAAGACAAAATAAGCTGACGCATTCTGACGCACATTTTCAGCAAACCATACATTCACCGCCTGTGGAAGGTTATTGTAAAATCACAAATTATACCCCTCTGCTTCACATTCAGTAAGGGTGCATTTATGTACTCGATCAATTTCTATTCAGAAGCAACACAAATGAAAAGAACCAACGTTTTCTGGAAAAATTGAAATTAAGGAGCTTTGTGTTGAATTTGAAGATGTTTGAACTGACAAGCATGTATTGAGATTTCAATGCGGTTACGATCATGGCAATAATAGATCTAATTAATCATTAGAATTCTCGACAATCAGCAGTCTCGAGGACTGTACACCACCTACTGTATTTGGTCTTGGTGAGGACCGAGCAGTTCTCCGAGCAGTGCTCCAGAACCATGCGAGGTCCAAACAGGTTTGGGCAGCACTCGAGCTTGATGCAGGTTTTCCTGCAGAAGTCCGCCACACGGTCTACGGTGCGGACTATTTCCACAGTGGCCCGGTAACTCTTTCCCTTGTACCTGCCACAAAAACAAGCAAGGTTGAACAATAAATCATTTGTGATAACACTCTTTCGGATTTTCACACATTAGCTTAAAAACATGTAAAACGTATTAGACTCTCCCCACTCACTAAAAACTCCAATTAATCCATGTTTGAGCTAAAAATGTTGCAACGCCCATCAAGGTCTCTCTTAAAAGTAACTCAGATGCTGTCATCGAATAAATCCTTGCTTTAATGAAGTGTCTTGTGCTGGGTTCTGGTGTGCGGGTATTTATTTCCACTTGTGCATTCAAGTACATGTTTAATCCAGTAGCACATGTTCTCAAAAAGGCCATCTGTAAACACTACAACTATTCCTGCAGGTTCTCTACAGAGTGGAGTATTTTGAGCTCAGGATTAAACGGTGCTTCCCCTCACTTGGCTTTGAGCGTTTCTCCATAGCCTTGCCAGCGGCTCTCCTGGTCCAGCTGCAGCTCCCTCAGCACACGGCTGGGCTTGTATGCAGAGTTTATCAGCAGAGACAAAACCTGAATACAAGACATGTAGAGAATGACAACACTTACAGGTTATCTGGGTTGTCTTCTACTCTATAATTAGTGCTATGTGTAGTATTTTAACATCAAACCATATTCATTTTGAGGCAGGACTTTCATTATCGTCAACATGTGATTGTTGATTGGCAGTAGATTAGCGTTACTTAGTCTTTAGTGGCCTCTACAATACATTGTGTGACATTGTTATTGGAGTATTATAGGCCCACTATAGAAGACGCATAGCCCAAGTATAACAAAACAATCACAAGTGATTTTGACTCTACACAGCACAACATGCTTACAGAAACAATAAATAAATAGGAATAAGTAGCAAGACATGGCTGATACTGGGCGATACACACGCCAACATGTGAATGAGGGGAGTGCTGGCACTTTTTTTTTTTCCACTTCAAGTCTCCAGTATAAGTTTGATCACGTTCACCATCTTAGTTTAGCGTGTTAGCATGCTAAAATAAACACAAAGAACAGCTAAAGGCTGATGGGAACGTCGTTAGTTCTGCATCCTGTAGTGGCCATTTGTCCAATAAATCAAAGAAAATAAACATAAATCAAAGGGCCACTGACGCACTGTGGTTATGTGGATTACACAGCCAAAAGAATGCATTGTCCATGCAGGATTACGTTTTTCTGATAATTTATTTTAACTAAACAAAACAACCAAAAGAACAAAGGAACTCCCCATGCTGCCTCTCCTGTGCTGGTAAAAAAACATAGGCCTACCCAGGTGCATGCTGGTCCTGTACCTGCCTCCCACATATAAACCCCAGGTGCCCACAGCATTACCCAATCCATAAACCAATAAACAAACTAAACTACAAATAATTAAACAAAAAACTATCAAAAGAAAAAACTATCCCAATACATAAAAAAAATCTAACCTAAATAAACAAATAACTAGAATAATTAAACAATACTACTTGTGAGTAAAATAACGTAATACTAATATAAAAAATAAATAGCTCCTACAGATCCTTTGAAGCGTTCAGTGCATCCTCTGGGGACCATGAAGGGCTGTACCAAACGTTGTGACAATCCATTCAATAGTGGCAGACCCAGAGACCGACATCGGCCTCTTTAGCGCCTCGCCGCTTGCGTAGCGTTATTCGTACAGTAAGCAGCTGCACTCGCCACACTCACCTCTTTGAGCACGAGGACACAGTTTCCAGGACCAATGAACTGAGGAAGCTCTGCAATGCGTCCCTTGTTCAGGTAAGGCCCAGAGAAGCAGCGGTGGTTGAAGTAGATCTTGGGACAGCAGTATTTCCTGTTGCCCTGCCCTGCGAGTGGACACAAAATGATACAAATTATTGAACAACCGCAGACTATACAGAGAGCCAGGAGACGGGACAGTTTGGAATCCTTCAATGGGCCCTGTGACATAGCACTCACCTGTCTCTGACCGGTTGGCCATCTGCTGCCTGACAGTGTCAGGTGATGATGACTTTGGTGGAATTCGGCTGTAAAGTGATGAAAATTTAGTCAGATGTGGAAAGGCAACAGGAGACGAACCCCTCAAACCAATAAATAAGTCCCTCCCTCTTATACTCACTGTTTCTCAGGCTGCACCACAGCAATCTTCCTCTCTTTTACAACTGAAAAACAAGGACAGACTAATGTGTTCCCAGTCGCGCTATTACATGATGCCACTAATTTGGAGGTCAGGATTAAAAACTATATTGTATTGTGTTTGCTACAGCATTAGTAACAGTCTCGTTAAGGCAGATGTGTGAAGATCATTAGAGTCCACTGTGATGACTCATGTATACCTGAGGGTTTAATTGGGTAGATGAGTGGATAGCCATTTGTCTCACACCAGCTGATGGGGAAGATGTCGAGGGAGTCCACATGAACTATCAGTTCTGGCATGGGCTGCTTCAGTCCTGTACAAACACGGCAGGGAGCAACAGTTAAGGTAGACTACATCCTTAACCTGGCATTATTACCAAATTCAGCTAAAGCAACTAGAATGCTGATATAAAAGATCATATTAAGACGGCCAGATAGCAACATGCAATAGCACGCCTGAATTGAAGTTTCCATGTTTAGGGTCACCCCTATCCTCCATACTGCATCTGTAGAGACTTTAAGGAAAATGTTGATGTTGTCTGAATTGTGCAACACTAGTTGATGCCTAATCTCATAAGAAGTGATCTAGTGTATGGGTATGTACTCGTGTGAAATACTATAACCTATGTCTCGCAAAATCTCGCAAAAATGTAGATACTCAACTAGGGAGCCAGTAAATTCTGATTAGATCTACACTACTGTTCAAAGGTTTGGGGGTCACCCAGACAAATTTTCAATTTCTTCGCAATTTCTCGGATGGAATAGCCTTCATTTCTAAGAACAAGAACATACTGGTGAGTTTCACATGAAAGTTCTCTTTTTCTGGCCATTTTGAGAGTATAATCAAACCCACAAATGTGATTCTCCAGATACTCAACTAGCTCAAAGGAAGGCCAGTTTTATAGGTTCTCTAACCAGCATAACTGTTTTCAGCTCTGCTAACATAATTGCACAAGGGTTTTCAAGGGTTTTCTAATCATCCATTAGTCGTCTATGCGATTAGCAAACACAATGTACCTTTAGAACACTGGAGTGATAGTTGCTGGAAATGGGCCTCTATACACCTATGTAGATATTTCATTAAAAACCAGACGTTTCCACCTAGAATAGTCATTTACCACATTAACAATGTATAGAGTGTATTTCTGATTAATTTAATGTTATCTTCATTGAAAAAAACAGTGCATTTCTTTGAAAAATAAGGACATTTCGAAGTGACCCCAAACTTTTGAACGGTAGCGTACGTACAGTGTTTCTCCTTTCATTCACCTAAAATAAACACATTCTTTAAGTCCCGCTTCTTACCTTCCAGGCTGAGCCAAATGTACTGCCCTTTGACCCTGGTGACAGTTGCCACGTGAATGTTCTCAGGTGACAGCAGGTTGATAGCCTCCAGTTTCATGGCCTCTTTGAAGCTGTGGTCACACTGCTCCTGGCAGGTAAACAGAGGGAAAACCCTGTTTGTGTGAGACGGTTATGCTCGGCCAGGCTATAGTGCTGTCTGTCAAATGGGTAAAATCGCATTTCCTACATTCTGTCATATTCTGACTGTATGGCATACTGAAATATAAAAATATATTTCCTCCAAAGTATAATTGTTTCAATGGCTGCAAACTGAAGCAGTGTGCATATTCTCAGTGCTGAGTATTATAGCATTGATCTGCGCAATGTTAAACCTCTGTGCCCAAACAGGACTTTTCAGAGCCAAACCCACCCATGTGACCAGCAGTTTACAAAAGCAGTGGGCATGAGATACAGTAGGTATATAACACTTTATAGGCTGCTACCGTATAATGCCACTTAACATACACTTTTTAACTTAAACACACATGTCACTTTAACGTACACTTAAATTAACGTAACTGTTGTCCGAGCACTTTATCTGATACTTATTTTAATTACCCATTGCACTGTTGTTGTTGTTGATTGTTGTCTGTCTCGTCTCATGTCTAATGTATGCACCTTCAACCAAGAAAAATTCCTCGTCTGTGAAAACATTCCTGGCAATAAACGGTTTCTGATTCTGATTCTGATGCTTTCAGAGGACTGGTCTCTCATTTTTCAAACCACATACAAACTGAACCGGTATTCAGTAAATATCGGATATTTAAAATACTACAGTAGTTTCCTACAGTCACCCGAGTTGCTGCTTGGTTAATACAACCCAAGTGATAAGAAGGAGGCTTTAGCTCTGACAGCTTGCTAATAGTGATACACAATGCATTCATTCATATCACAGCTGTCATGCAGCCTTCAGGCAACAGCAGTGTAATAACAGTAACCTACAATTTCACATATAATTGTCCTTTTGGCAATGACCAATGGAGAGGACTCCACTGGGAGCCAGTTTTAGCTCATCTCATATTAACCCTTTCACTGAACAACGAATGTTACGAGTCTGATCAGCATCTGGTGGAAGGTTTGTACAGGAGTCTCAGACACGAGACAACCCTCTCTACACTGAAGCCTGAGCAGTGTAAACTCTGCGTAAAAGACTTGACTTACAGTTGGGAAGCAATGTTGAGGAGCTGCCTCAGCTTCACACTGTTTCAGGTAGTCCGCCCAGTCAAAGTCCGCTCCCTGGTATCCTGCACATGATAAAACAAAGAAAGAATGGAGAGAGAGAGAGAGAGAGAGAGAGAGAGAGAGAGAGAGAGAGAGAGAGAGAGATAGAGAGAGAGAGAGAGAGAGAGAGATAATGGAAACAAATACAGACAGGGAGAGAGAGAGAGAGAGAGAGAGAGAGGGAGAGAGAGAGAGAGAGAGAGATAATGGAAACAAATACAGACAGGGAGAGAGAGAGAGAGAGAGAGAGAGAGGGAGAGAGAGAGAGAGAGAGAGATAATGGAAACAAATACAGACAGGGAGAGAGAGAGAGAGAGAGAGAGAGAGAGAACGAAAGCATGAGGGATATAATCACTGCCATTCCTTACTTCCTGATATCACTGATGACCGAATAAGTCAAAGGTTATAAAAAAGGGACAACATTTGACAAAGCAGACCTGGTGGAGGGCTGAGAGTTACTCCATTTTTGAGGCTCCACTGAGCAGGGAAGATCCCTGGACCGTCTCTGTGACACAGAAAGGACCTCCCAGCGCCCTCTGACTCCTCAATACCACAAAGGTCGTCCATCTTCACAAGGAAGTGCTGCTCATTGAACACCTGAAGTGGAGAGGAGGTCGGTTTAGGACACTTTCAGACACTTGTTTTTTGACAGATCCCAAGTTTTTACCTATCTGTTTAGCTTCACAGAGTCACACTAAAGACTGCGTCAAGCACACAAGATCCACTAGGCTTTACGATTAACTATGTTAAAAAAGATATAGTTTCAGCCATGTTTGTGGTCTTTCAAGACTCCAAGGGGGGAGGGGTCATTAGTATGGTAATGAAGTCAGAAAGCATACAACAACTACGGCCAATAAGCAGCCAACAACAGATCAACATTGCAGCATAGGAGAGACATATTTGATAGGAAAGTCTGTTACCTTGGTGACAGTGGCAGGCCTGATGGAAATAGGAGCCGCAGGGTCAACAGCCTCCAGTTTCATTCCTTCTTTGAAACAATGAGCAGCGATGGCCGGCGGATCCTGAGACAAACACACGCAGAGTCCTTTTGAAAAACTCAGCATCCCGTCACAACTCTTTGCTTAATGCAGAACTATCCAATCTTAACAAGCGGATCAGCAGTAAGCAGGGTTGTGTTTGGGCCAGTGGGAACACAGGAGAGCATGGTGGGCAGTACCTTATTGAACTCTGCGGTCAGAGCTTCATCCTGAGGCAGGTCACTGATCCTCTGTCTCACCTCCTCCCACTCTGCCTCGGTCCGCAGGCCCAACAGGTCTGAAGCAAACAAGTACACACAAAATCAGCTGCCGAAGAGATGACAAGGGTACGATTTGATTGTCAAAGAGATATTTAACGAGAATGGTAAAACATACATCCGATTGAATTTTTTTTGCTACGTGACTGAACCTTTATGCGTTGCTTGTTCTTTGTTCTGGACATCAAATTAGGTCGCCATAATTAATTAAACAAGCAAACCACAAAACACATTTACTTCTTATCACCCGGCACAAGGTTCCAGACGGGCCTTATAAACAGCACGATGAGCAAAATAAATAAGCCTGAACTTCGAACGTTCCCCTAAATTACATAAAAAATACATTATGTCTATTTTATGAAACAATAAAATACAAGTAGAACAAAAGACTATGATTGCTTCTAACACGAGAACATTTTCCAAATCTGTTAAAAGCACCACTACTGTACATTCACTACATTTTGCAAAAGCAAAGTATCTGGACATAATAAAAGCCTGGCATCAAATATCAACTGGCTGAACTGTAGTGGGACCAGAAGGTAGATCAGCTGTGTCAGAAGAGAGATATCGCCTCCGGTGCTTCTCACATCTTTCATAATTAACAAACTTTATTCACCTGAAGAACATGGCCCTGAAAACAAAAATCTATTTAATCCTCATCACACTTTGAATATTGGTTAAAAGTATTGGAAAGCCACAAAATAAGTAGTAATTACACATTCATTCTGATGTAGCGATTCTACACAAATGAAACAGGTAATTACAGGATTATACTATATAATTGTATATGCATCCAGTGCGTGATGGCCACGTGATTGATTCGTGTGTCCTTCCATCATTACTCGCCTGCTTTGGCGATAAACCTCAAGATCAAGACATTTGGTTTTCCCCTTTCTTCATTTGTTTAAAAAAAAAAATAGATAAACCTAACCCATGTCAGTGCCACCGACCTGAGGGGGGCGTGAGGGTGCAGCCGTGCTCTTTGGCCCAGCCGGGTGGGTGGAGGCGTGGGTGGAGGTAAAAGAGCCAGAGGGTTGCGGGCGTGTCTGGGAGGCCCTCGGTGCCTACCAGGCGCACCTTCAGCCTTCCTCCGACATTCTCCTCCACCTCAGCAGCCCAGGCAAGTCCCGGATCAACAGTGTCCTGGAGCTCCACGTAGCAGCCCGCAGACAGGAGCTCCACTGGGTCTCTACCACGCTGGGACTGTGGGGGGGTGAGGGTGGTAAATGAGAAGCTGATAGCACGCACGCACGCACACAAACACAAACAAACACACGCCTAGGCAAGGGGAGGAATTTGCACCGGGAGAGAATGCACTGCATGACTAAGTGGCAGAACTGAAGCACAGTCACTGAAAGCTAACTCATGGCTCAGAAGAATTTCACAGGCTGTTCCTACAGCAAGTTCGCTTTCAGCAGCACAACCTTGGCGCTGTAAACAAAAGCTCTCAGCTTTGTAATTTTTTTTTACTTGGGAGTTCATGCAAGACTTCTAAATTGCTACAAAACCATATTTAGTTCAAGTTCAAATGATTTAAATGGAGATTTTAAAGTGTGACGTTTTTGCCCTGTGCTTTTATCATATCAAAATGAGATTTTTAACAGTGAAATGAAACATAACAATTGTGCTTGTTTTAAGACCACAAAGTCCCAGTTCTGATCACTTGAGGGGTACAAACAGTCAACTTGGTGTTTTTCTAATGTCAGATTTATTTACAAGTGACATTAAAACGGTAAAGGGGGAAGTCTGAATGTACTATGACAACTTTTGTCAGTTTTATTTACTGCATTGTGTGTTTTTTAAAGTCCTCAGATTAATCAAATTAACACTGACAAAGACGATTGTTGTTGGCATTGACAGCCCCACATGTGGTGTGTGAGGAGTTTCTAAAGGACAGCTGCTGTGTTCCCCTGCCTTACCAATTCCAGCAGGTTGGCAGGAGCGCTGCACTCCTCGGCCAGTGCCTTTTCCAGCAGAGCCTCCCAGTCCTGGTGCTTCTCACGCACACCTGGGTGGACCATACACAGACAGTGTTTAGTTTATTAGCCAAACAAGGCAGTGGGCTCAGGATCACACACACACACACACACACACACACACACACACACACACACACACACACACACACACACACACTCCTGTGTCTGGTCACTCTCAGTCATCCTGAATCACAGCATCAGCTAGGAATAAATTATACATTACTACATCTAATAGGATGTTTTCCATCACAATCTGTGCGGGCAAAGTATTTCAGCTGCTCTGATATTTCATAATATTTATTCAACATCTTAACACGCAAGTGCTTATTAGGTTGTATTAACTCGAAATGAACATAAGAAAAACAGTGAAATTGCTTCAGCACCGTGTTCATTTCCCAGAGAAAATTATATATCATGAAACTAGAACATCAGAAGGACAACACAACGGTAACAACTGGAGCAGCACTTTATGGGAGGCAGAAATAATCATTACTCCTTGATATGCAGAGCCAAAAGTAATATTTCCTAGTTGAGTTCCAACTAAATAGCATTTTGTGTACACAAAAAACTGCGCGCTCTCACAACTGCTCATCTGTCCTTGAAGTACTCACAGAAAAACAAAGAAAAAATGAAATCTTAAAGTGGAAGTACTAAAGTTACACTAGATGTATAAACTTGACATCTGCAGGTCATCACCAAAACTGACTGAGAGAGAATTTCATTTCACTTTTCATGGCTGATGTGTATTAATCCTTTGCACATCAGCATTGTTTTATATGATCACTCAGCGCCAAAGGATAGACGGACCCACACAACTTCTCGTGCGTCGAGGTGGATCACTACATGTCTCATAACTAACACCAGCCGATGCCTCACCCTCGGGAGCCCTCATTGTCTTCCCGTGCTGGCTGCTCCAGCCCAGCGGGTGCAGGTCTGCCGTCATTAAGTCACACCAGAAGTCGGCACGCCGGTCTTCCTGGTATCCTTCGTAGCGTAGTAGCAGCAGCTGGCCACATGTGGTGATGATGTTGGCCACCCAGTAAGGACTGTCGGCCTCGGAACGCACACACACCTCCAGCTTCATGCCTGGAGTCAGGCCCGTCTGCAGGCCCTGGTCCGCCTGAGACCAGGACAGAAGAATGGAGATACGTGGAGTCATTAACTTGATTGGCGCACGGTCTCAGTTATACCACATTTATCTGTATTATTACATAAAATCAGCGTACAAAAAGTGGACAAAGAATAGAAAAGAAGAGAAAGGAGAGCTTTTATTTTAAGATGCCATTGGCTTTTATTCCAATTAAACCTACCTGCCAGCACACAGCCTTTTTTTAATCCAGAGTTTATAGAAGCTTTGTTACTACTGGTGATGATACAGTCACTTCTGTGTTCATGCTGTTGATTGCTTTATGACTTCAACAGCCGTTTTCTAGGGGCTTTACCAGCTGACACATTTCATAAATTTGAGTCATACTTTCAGATTTAATACATAGCGGTTTCTTAACTTGGCACAGATGTTTAGTCACTGATAATGAATAACTGGCACAAGCTTATCCTGTGATGTGTGTTAGCCGTGGAAGTTGTCGGCACCCACATGTTTGAAGGCGTGATGGGGTACGGACGCGGCTCCAGTCTCCTCCAGGTAGTCATCCCAGTTAAAGTCAGATGCATCCTGAGCAGAGTCCCTGTCTGGAAAAACACACGACACATTTCTCGTTTCCAACCCGCTATCTTTCTCATTTCACGCAGCGGTTCACAGAGTAGGTCTTACCCGACTCCAGCAACTCCTGACTCATGCTGGTGCCCCCTCAAGGCTGAGACTAGGAGCTCTGAGGAGGAACAGAGGAAAAGGATTATTATCCGGCGAGTGAATGACTGATCACTAGTCCAAACCTCTGGCGGCTGGGAGAAGAAAACACAAAATTCATCTGCAGCACACTATGCTTGTGACTTAATCAAATCACACTCGGCAGATCTCCACATCAGAAAATAGTCAGTGAACTCGCGACTGTTTTCAATAAGATTAATGAGACGGGTTACATCGTTTGCTTGCAACAGCCCGATCAGCCGTTCACACGCCAAACTGTATCAGCAAAAAGTTACACAAAAGAGCTGCGAACAGAGATCGAGACTTACTACAGCCGACTACTATGTTTACAACAAGACACACATCTATCAACGATGCAACGTGGCTGCCAACAGCTATGGATAGTAAACATATTATGAGTAA
This sequence comes from Myoxocephalus aenaeus, assembly GCA_038501785.1. Classification (NCBI taxonomy): domain Eukaryota; kingdom Metazoa; phylum Chordata; class Actinopteri; order Perciformes; family Cottidae; genus Myoxocephalus; species Myoxocephalus aenaeus. The sequence goes on along the minus strand of JBAMJR010000043.1, from coordinate 2,171,903 downwards.
ACAATCACACAAACACACCAACATACCAGCAACCTCGGCACGTGCATGGTCGTGAAAGACGAAATTCAACAGCCCTAATTTATAAACCCTGTTTGCAAAGACAAGATGAAATTAATTAGCATTTGTTTGGATTTTTCAGTCGTTCTAAAAAAAAAAAAGCAAGGTCTCCTAGGCCTTGACAATAGAGCTGGTTAAGTTGCTACATCAATATTCAAGTGCTTCTTTTCTGGTCTTGGACTCATCAATACAAAACAGCAGAGTGATGGTGGTGAATAAAATCACAAAATATCTGCTGCACATTTGCCTTTCATTAGAACGGCACAGGCTACCACCACCTAAGCAACACACCAGATGGTCGGCTACGTGATCGCTGGGAAATATATTAAAACTATGCTAATTTCATCCAACTCCACCTCTTCTTGTGAAACTCATTTGGGCTCATCTTTTCTTTTTTTTTAAACCATAATCGTATAGCTCTTCCTGCATTGCCTCGACACTATTAGCCGTCGCACTGCATCACGCTTTGACACATCAAACTGACCGAGGGCATTGTGCAAAAGCAGATGAAATAAGTTAATGCAACAAGAGAGATGGCATGAATGAGACAGAAGGGAACGCTGGGCGTGACGAAGGTGGAGAGAGCGGTGTATGGGATGCGGAGGATAGCTGCTCTGTCACCGCTGCCCCCATTCAGCCAGCCTGTCAGGCCCGTCTTTGTCATGTCTGACGTCTCTATTAAAATCAGGGCCGCCATCAGAAATACCCCCCCCCCCTCCCGACGACCGGACTGCCACCGCGACCCCCGTGCTCCACCGGGATCAACGCCACCTTTCACCCCCGGCCCCAGACTCCCTCTGTCTTTCTCCCCACCTCCCTCTGACTGACACACACACACACACACACACACACACACACACACACCAGAGGGTCTTATTGTCCCCGGGGGTCACACTCCTGACACGGGAGTGGTGAAAAAGGAGTGGTGGCGACACAGGCCTGAAGTTAAGAAGCAGTATTATAACATCTGATGCTGAGCTTGCTCACTATTCGAGCATTTATGAGTTCATGGCGGTGTTTTAAACAGATTCTGTTGCGTCGCTTCGGGTAGGTTTATGTCCTGGGGCCTTTCCTCTACAATCAATTCTTTGGCTTTTCTTAGCACGTAAACATTTTAATGCAATTCAAACAAGATGAAACTGAATCCTTCATTCTTAAAAAAAATTATTATTTATGCACTCCCTGACAAGTACATTGATTAAAATACTTCTGAGAAACTATATCATTTCAAAAATACACTGACAAGCGTTCAGTATTTGCTCTGCCTAAAGCTGTAGGTTTCTGCAGCATTTAACTTCAGCGTGTACGGGCAGACAGGAAGAAAAGCAACTTCCCCTCTTTCATATAGCAAGCGGTCTGTGTGGACAACAGCTAGCAGCCGTCTGTCTGAATCTTTCTGCACCAGACGAGACTGACTGAACCTGAAAGATGAAGGGCCAAATGTGCACACACCCACGCAAACACACGTACAAACAAGCACACACACACAAGCTACTGAGATGCACACTCCATCCTTTTTTCAAGCACTCACTGAATCCTATTCAGTGAAACGATATGTTCTTACAAAAAAATGATATGTTCTTACAATTAAGCCATGGAATTAATTTTGGTTTTATTGTGGCAGGTTTCGACACATCAGTCTCAGCAAAGTTGGCCTTCACCCTTTTTTTTAAAATGAACAGATTGCAATTGTGTGTCTGTCGTGCTCAAGCCATTTAAAAGTTGCGTTAAAAAAAATTAAATTCACCGGCAACTTCTATAACAAACTCTAAATAATCTACACTGTGGACGGTGTTCATAAGAACTATTTCTTTTGTCGAAAGCAGTCAATGTTGTGAGCCCCACAAATAGCAGTTCAACTCACCCATATTGGGGGGGGGGGAATAGCACCATGTGAGAAAATAATTATATATATATATATTTTAAATGTAGGTGAAATTACCCTTTACAAATCCTGGGAAATAAAGTTGACACTCCATGGCACCCCTGATAATAGTTATAATTGGAGAACATAAAATACCTAGACATCATTAATATATGGACGTATAAGCTCTGAAGACCAAGCAATAGGAGCTGGCCTGCTAATATATCTGTCAACTGACCGACCTGCTAAAAAAAAAAAAAAAGGATGCTGAAAGGAACAGATCCACCTTTCCTCCACCCCCACCCAGCACGCGCACAAACCACCAGACGGCTTTCACCCAGCCGCTCGTGTCCATCGCATCGCGGCACGTCAGCGAGCGGATCACTCAAGTTGCACAATAGGGAAGTTAAGCGCCAGAAGAAGAAGAAGAAAACAAAATGTAGCTTGCAATAAGTCAACGTGGAATGTGACAACAACAAAACGCACAAAAAGCTCCAGAGCAGCCTCCTTCCCCGAAGCGGACACAGGCAAAAACAAAAAAAATGACTTTATTTATTTCGCCGTTTTGGCGAGAGCCGACACGGGAACACGGATCGGCTGAGGTCGTGCAACCGTCCTTATGTAAGACTTCGACATAATAAATATACTGACACGCACAAACGCGCGCGCGGATCACTGGGGGATACCCGCACAAATAACTGAAACTAGCTTGAGATTGCACCGCTTGTACAGACAGACCGCCGCAGCGTTTGGGAGCATTGATGGGCCGAGAGAGAGAGAGAGCAGGAGAGAGAGAGAGACTACAGCGCCGACGGGTCTAACTTTCACAATGAGGAGAACACGGCATACCGATTGAGAGATGAATTAAATCGCGGTCTGATAAATAAACACGCGGTGGTAAATGCACAGCGGCCGTGCGGGACTCGTTGCACACATGGCACCAAAAACCGCCTGCGTCCGAGTCAAGTTACTGAACGTCACAGCTCGAGCAATAAGAGGCAGGCTGACGAGCAATAAGGGCGCTTACACTCGACCGAACCAGACTCATCTTTTTGAGAGACGGGAAAAAAGACGAATGCGCCACCGCGGCGCGAAACACCGCGAGGAATTCGTCGCCAGCAACACAAAGCACGTGAATATTTAGTCGCAAAATTCTCCTCTTACCGCTAAGTAGTTTTTCCAAGTCGGTTTTTTAGATGCCGTTCCTCTCCGCCTGCTCGCTCGCCCAGCAACGTTTCAGCTAAACGTGAAGAAAACCCGACAGCCCCGGTTCAGCGTTTCAAAATAAAAAATGGCTCCGCGAGCGGAAGTGGCGAGCCGTCGTCAGAGCGACCGCGGGTCTTTTGGTGCGGCGGGTTAAATCGCGGCGCTTCCGGGCCTCGCGCGCGCAGCGAGACGCCAGCTTGACGCGGTTCTCGTTCACGACCTCATTCCAATATGGCACAAATGGCCACTGCGCATGTTCTGCCGCCTATATGCCTCTGAGCCCGGCTGCATCACGCTGACTTCCATCTTCACGCACACAATAAAATACCACACAGTCAGACTCAACACCGAAATGTGGAAAGCCTCACAAAAGAAAAGAACAGACCCAAGCAGAAGGCTTTTCCCGCTCGCTTTATTTCTGACAACGAAACGAGGGTTATTGTTTCCACTCGTTTATTTAGGGGTGTTTTTGTTTTATCCCCCAGCGGAATCAACACTTAGTTAATGCTTGAGCTGGAATTAATTGCACATATAATCGACCCACTTTCGATAAGTGGAGTGCTTTTTTTTTCGACCCACGAAAAAGCGAATTCTTCTTTAATAAAGTAGCCTAAAGATTGTATTATTGAAGGTGACCTCGAGTTGCTTAATTTTCATTCACTGTAACATTTATTTGAAGTACATGAAATAGCCCCATAATTCCCAATAAAAGGCTGAATGGGCAATTGCTTTTTAAATCAATCACAATAACGCCCTGTCATTTTGACTGAATTCAATATATGTGTCATTGCTGTTCCGGTACTTCTGCTGCACGAGGCTGTCAAGTCGGGTTTTTTGGAGGAGAGGGCGGGAGAAACTGCTGGAAATATGCCTACACATTGTGAGTGCGACGCTCAAAGTCCATCCATGTCGTGCTATAAATGTGATTTCTCAATTAAATAAGCCGGTTTCTCGTTTTGGAAAGCGTTTCTATGAGCCAGAAAGAGCCTGAAACAGGTTTTGCCGCTCACTTGGACCATGTATATATATATATATATATATATATATATATATATATATATATATATATATATATATATATATATGCTGCTGCTGCCTCAGATAACCCTCCACAATAGACCAACCCTCCGGATGCCTATTATAACAAAAGAAGGAAAAAAATATGCACGCGCTGAGGTGAAAACAGTCGCCATGCAATACATTTGGGCTACAGAAAAGCTATCGGAACGTGAACAGCCGAAAGAATCGGAGAGCGATGAATACATCAAAAGGGGGCTGGCATTTACTCTTAAATTCATTTTTATTTAACTGCAGCGGTGTTCTCAATACAAGCTTTCAAACAAAAGACTCTATAGCCGACTATTATAAGGAAATTAGGTTCAGTAAATAAACAGAGAGAAAAAAACACGTATTTGTTGCTTTTATTATTTCGAGTTTTTTTAATTTTTTTATGTATGGGGTCATTTCATTTTTTAAAGGGTCGACAACTTCAATGCTGCATTGGTCTACGATGCCGTTTGCATAAAGGAAAATGTCTCAACAACTTTACTTGGTTTATTGCTGAGTGCAGGTCGCTGTTATTGAGCTCCTGTTAGTTATTTGTTGACTATCCACACCCTGCAGTAGACAGGGGGTGACTGCTGGGGACAGAGGACGAGGACAGGTCATAAGCCGTGCGCACTGCAGGAATGTCTCCTCGCCTTTCGCCCACACAAGGTGCAGTTATGACACCTGACCGCTAGATGTCAGCAAAGGCATACAGGTCTTTCTTTTTTAGGCGCTGACGCAAATCCCCGTGGTATTTACAACTTTTCTGGAGGTGAGGCCAGTGTCCAATGTCGGCTCCCTAAAATCTAGCAAACAGTGTCTGGAAACCGGCAGTGACCAGAGGACCACATCATAAGAGCAGGGATGCAGTGAATAGAACTGGAATTTCTTTACAATAGAATTGTTGTTTTGAAAGAGCATCTACAAATGAAGCAGTGTGATATAAATATAGATATATAGATATATTTTTATAAATGAATACATTCTCCAGTCTCAAACACATGTAAATTAAATAAAAAAATGTAATCAAGTGACACTGGTTGACAGGGATTTAAGAGTTTACAATGTATTTATTTATAATCAGATGTAAAAGATGAGTAAAAAAAGGACACCCATAACTCACAGGCAGCTCATTGGAATGTACATATTCATTTTCCATATACAGTACTATTATTTTCATGTTAAAAATCCCTACATTTAAGTAACATAACACATTTCAAAGACCCAACGCTTACAGTGGAATGCCCATACCTCCCACACAAAAGTACACTTCCTTCAACACATATACAGGTTAAGTACCATGACATTACTCTCCAATAAGTGATGACAGCCCAGAAAATCAATATTAAGTGCCGAGCGATTGTTTGCACGATGCTTCAGTTGGATGTTCAGCAAGAGGTTTTTGAAACCAAGGGTAAATTAAAAAATTTAAACCAGATTAACACTTTTGAGGTTACGCAAGATTCTGGGATGTGCTTAGAGTACCTCCCATTTCTCAAGACAATAATAGGTGATGGAGGAACTTATTCAGTTCTGCTATAACATTACTTCAATTCAGAGGGATTTAAATCCTTTGAATTAAAATACAGTACATTCGATGATTCGTTTAGATTCAAGGTGTGATCACCTGGCAAAATGATAGAAAAGTAAGAAAAGACATCATTGCATAATTGACACCAGCATTGATTATAAGCATCTCCCTTAATTTCCTGGAGCTTTATATTCTTTTATACACTTATACATTTTTGACAGCTGAGACAAGATGTCAGCTTTATCTCTTGTCCTCTGATAGAGGAACTATAAAAGTCATAGTCAAGCCCAAATCTTTTCATGTTCTTGTTATCCATCCAGTTGAACTTGGAGCCTATTTCTGAGTCCAGGGCTAAGACCGTGTTCCCAAAGGAGCCATTTAGTTCTTTTCATTTGCTAATCATGGTTTCCAATTTGGGGTTGATGAAGGAAAAGCCAGCGAACGCTGCCTGGTCCATGGAATCGATGAGGTTCTTGTCTACGTGGGACAGCTTCGGCTTCTCGCTCAGGAACTCTCGGTCAAAGTTGCTGCAGTCGCTGGGGGATTTCTGTGGGCGGCAGGTCAGGGATTTCAGTTAGTGGGCGTTGTAAACGTTAACCTGAGGTAATCGGCATCCTAGATTCATACAATCATATTTTACACACATTTCAGGTCCCTCCATAGTTTGTTAAGAAAAAGAAAATACTCATACCACTTTGGGCTTAAAAGGAGGGTCCACTTCTCTCCTCTCCAGTGCTGGCCAGTTGATGGTTTTGAAGAACGGATGGGCACGGACGTCGCCCACCACACCCAACCTGCGAGTGGGATCTCGCTCGAACAACTGGAATGATGATGGAGAGAAAGAAGACAGACATTGATGAGGGGGAGTGTCCGCATTGAAATCCATTAAGGTGAATAATGTAAACACTGTCTGCCTACGTGCAACAAAGTGTGCCTGTAATAACACATGTATCATGTTAGGTACCAGTTCAATGAGGTTTTTGGCCTCCTTGGGGATCCACCGAGGGTAGTGAGGGGTGTCCGACCTGATGGACTCAAACAGCTCATCCTCATCGTCGCCTTGGAAGGGCGACTGACCGATGAGCATCTCGTACACCAGCACGCCGAAAGACCACCAGTCCACAGAGAAGGTGTACTTCTGTCCCAGCAGGATCTGAGAGGAGAGACAGTTTCACAAAGACACTTTAGACACTAGTGACAAACACAAGGACACACAGGTCTAGATGGGAGCGTAGTGGTATGAAATATGACATCAGCCTTGAATCTAACCTCTGGTGCGATATAGTCTGGTGTACCACAAAATGTGGTGGCTCTGACGTCTCCAAACACACACTCTCTGCACATGCCAAAGTCTGCTATCTTGATGTGTCCGTCTTTGTTCAGCATCACGTTGTCCAGCTTCAGATCTCTGAGGAAGGACAAAGGAAGAGATACATACAATGTACAACCATCTCCAGTACAGCATTTTCTGTTTGGAGTACTGTAGTCAAAGATCAGAAAAAGAGATTTGGTTGCAGCCTCCTCTGCTGCAGTAACAAGTTGAATATAGAGACTGCTGACATCAGTGCAGAATGGCTGTGGGATCTTACCTGTAGATGATTCCTTTAGAGTGGAGGAACTGCAGTCCCACGATTATCTCGGCAGCGTAGAATCTGAAGGTTGAAATGTGCAAAACAACCATTATTCACAGCGCGCCGGTTTTCAAGAGCCAGTTACAGATCCTCCAATGTGGAAAACGACAGTCGCTGTATCGCTCGTGGTTCTTTGAGGGGTGTCCCTGTGTACTTACGTGGCTCTGTTGGCATCGAAACGCCCTTTGTCTTGGATGTGGAACATCAAGTCGCCTCCATTCAGGTACTCCATTACAAAGAAGAGGTGCTCCTGTGCAAACAACACAATATTATCAGCTCGCTGTGGCAGACAAATGAGACATGAATAGTGTGTGTGTGTGTGTGTGTGTGTGTGTGTGTGTGTGTGTGTGTGTGTGTGTGTGTGTGTGTGTGTGTGTGTGTGTGTGGGAGAGAGAATGGATTCAGACAAGGGGGGCTGGCAGTGTGGGTCTTTATCAATAACTGGGAGTTGTGACTATTGCCGCTGCTGCCCGTGTTGATTCCCGATCAGAGAACATGCTTTCGTAGGTTTTACTAGCAGATGTAGATGTTCAGTATCAGTGTGCCTACTTTAGACTGGAATGTGGAGTAGAGGTGTGTGAGGAAGGGGTTCTCCCAGGCGAGGGCCAGGACTCTCTTCTCCACCATGGTGCACTCCACGTCGTCGTCCATGAGAACGACATCCTTCTTCAGGACCTTCACAGCAAAGAACTGGCCCTGCCCCTTCAGCTCTGCCAGCAGCACCTGGGGTGTCAAAGCCACATAGAGTGAGTACTTCATCAGTGTGATGACACCAGTTTCATGGAGTACAAAAATCAAAAACGAAGAGGGTTATTTATATCTCCCCTCCCTCTTTTTGTGATTTTACAAGCTCAATCTGCCTCAGTGATGGCACTGGATGTTTGAGCTCACTGCCACCCGGCCCAATGGGGCCTGGATACAGATGAACCTTCCATCATCTGCGTCTCTGTTCTCTCAAATAGGTCAACCTTCAGGTTGGTGTATGTCTTTATCAAATGGGGCCGAGCATCTGTAGTGATTGATACATAACTAAGCTCTATTCTCATCTGAAAGCCACCTTTTAACGTTGGTGTGAGGGAAGTCGTGGAACAGTCAGTGAGTATTGATCCAACAAACCCCGTTGATAAAAAAAATAAAATAAAAATAACCACAAGCTGGTTATTATTGAATTCGTTATAAAATTGGCACACACACCCAAAAAATTATATCCAATATGGTATGAGGAAGGATGATGATTGCCAAGACATGATACCATGATAAGAATCTCGTCTTGAAAATGTGTGCCTTCAGAACTCGCTTTCATCATTTCACACATCTTTCATGAAGATATGGACTATCACTGTCATTTTCGTAGTCATATTTGGAAGATAATGGTCATCTACAAAGCTTACACATGGAGACAATTTCAGGATGAATGTGTTTTTTTATTTTTTTTTACCATATATTTGTAACGCCATTGGCATAAGATGTCTGTACAACATTTAAAGTGTCTTCCAGTTTTATGTTTACGCAATCATTATTGCATGTTAAATTCAGGAAAGGATTTGAAGATGGGGACCCTGGGGCCTACCTTGCCAAAGCTGCCTTTTCCCAGCACCTTGAGGAATACCAGGTGGTTCATGTTGAGGCGTACCCGGGGAACTGTAGGTGTGGCTGGGCTCAAGCCCTCACGTGCCTTGCCGTCTGCTAAAAATGCACATTTGCACACAGAGTAAATACGTATGCAAACCTGAATGCAAAGATGCATGCAAACTCAAACAAAGGATAAAGATTTGAGGATGTGAATAAAGTTAAAAAGACAATCACCAACATTCCTATTCCTATTTGACCTATAATGACAAAACTTGATTTAGCCGCAAAAAAAAAAAACTGTGGACGACAGTGAACCCATCTTACCACTAGGGTCTACTGTTGCACTATTGATGTCTTGATAGATCCCAATATCTTCTGCATTGGAGTCATCAGGCTTCTTGATCGATTTCTAGGGATGAATAAAAAGTTTGCGAGAATATTCTTAACATTGTACAAGAACAATTGGTAATTTGTAAAAAATATTTAGTATTTTTGGCATAAAATTAACAGAAAGTCAGAATAATATAAAATAAACATAGTTTGTAACAGTACAAACCTGGCTGATTTGAGACAGAGCCTCTGCCAGTAGTTTCTGGTTGATTCCACACAGATTGGCCACTTTTTTCCGACAGTTAGCATGTACGTTCATGCCACAGTCTGGTCAGAGGTATGAACGATGGCCAGGTGGAGATACAATAAACGAGGAAAAAAAATCATGAGCATGGAAAGAAGCAGGGGACAGGCAGACTTATCGTTTAAGACAGTAGAAAACACATTACCTTCACATTTAAGGCCCTGCTTGTAGAGACCCCAGAGCATACTGCCACAGTGGTCACAGAAAGTGGGGCTCTTATAGTTATAGTGCTTGAAGCGATGCGGCATATCAATGTTGAAGCGCTCCTTCTGGAACTACAAGCACGCAGAGATCCATTAAACACACAGGAAGCTGCTATCTGATAATACAGTAGACATACAAACTATGTTTGGCCCGTTTTAGTTGCTTTTGAGATGAATTAAATTCCACAGCCAATTCTTATTGAATCTATACACTGATGTTGTTTGTAAACTTTGTTTGAATCTGTGTTTAGTTGACTCATGAAAAACAGTTTGCATTGTTTTAAGGAAGGACGAAACAAATTGACAACATTAATGATCAATAGACTACTTAATATCAGTGCATAAATGCTATATATTAAAGAGTGTCAGATCTGAGGAGATGTTTTGCGTTGATGTTGGAGAACATTAACTTTGCTCACCATAGTCTCCCGACTGTTGGCTGCTGTCCCAGTGCACTTGCCGATAATTTTATCGATGCATCTCTTGTGGATTGCCGCATTGCATTCTGGGTGAAATAAATGAATACATATTTTGTTAACTGTGAAGAATACAAAAAGGATGAAATGTGATAAAAATGCGAACAGCATTTAGTGAAAACACTCACGTCTGCACTTGTAACCCTGCTTGTTGAGCCCCCTGTATGGGGAGAAAAGGATTGTAATTAAATCTTTGTAATGGGTGTGATGGAGCAGAAAAGGGATTTGCCATATCTGCCATATATCCAGAATGGTTTTTCAATAGTAGGCTTGTGGTTATGACAGTGATGTGCTGTAGCTAGCGTGCAGATAATTGGCAGCACTAAAGCACACGTTTAGCGACTCCTTTATGCAACAGCTACCAAACTACATCTGTAGTCTCGGAAAACTCTCCTCCAAAGCATTATGCAAGTGCAAAAACAAAAAGCATGAGACTCCCGTTACTGGGGTTGGAACAGCAATGACGCAGTTATTTGTTAACAGCATGACTGGAATATATCTTTCACATGTTCGATCATGAGATTTAAATCTATATTTATATCAAAATGCTCAGATGATAACTGGCCTCAGAGTCACACACACAAAACTAAAGAAAACATCAGATTTCTTTCCGCCTGCCTCTACATGGGATATAGTAGCAGTAGGAGCTTGGTTCGTGCTGCTGACATAGTTGGAAAGCAACATGACAGCTTTGTGGGATTTCCCAAGACAGTGACTCATTCTCACAATAGCAGCCTGCTGCTGTTTCTACCATTACAAAACCCCCACACTGCTCCATTAAGGAAACTAGAACCGCTACTAATTGGTCTTTTGAGAAGCATCCGTGCGGGGTTAGGCTTCTCTTATTGGATATCTGATGCTTTTGTCTCGTTTGGTACGCAGAGAACATACAGTAGGTGACAGCTTAAGCGGCCTCGAACTATCAAAGCTGTGCCATTGGCATCTTAATATAAACACAACGCTAAGTGTAATATTAATGCAGAAAAACAAGAAGACAGCAAAGACGTCTGCTTTTGGATAAGCCGTGCCCCGGCAGAGTAGCGTTGGAAATGACTACCATAGTCTCTACCTGGAATGCAGCAGATATAAAAAAAACATGCTGAAGGTCAAAGTAAAAGAAGTATTTTGATGTCATAATAGCGACAGCTGTCATGTAACCAGGGCCGGACGTGGCATCTCACCAGACAAACTCTCTGCAGACAGAGCAGAAGGTGGGTTGTCCGAAGAAGGTGGCGGTAAACTCGTGGTTCTTGATGAAGTGAACTTTGGCCTGCTTGAAAGCTCCTCTCCTCCTGTTGAGGGTCGTGAGTCCATCCTCGCAAGAAGTCTTCACTGATGGCTGACACATCGCTGAGGGGAGAGATGAATTTACAAATCAAACTACTGTATTTGAATTTCTATGTTTTTAAAAACAGCTTTAAAGTGCAGTATTATCCAAACACATGTTTTAATGATTTCCAAAGAAAAAGAAAAATGGCGCAGTAAGTTGGGAGTCTTGTCAATTATTTAATAATCTAGCTGATGAGCTTTATTGACATTGCTTGAATGACGTCACAGTGTGTATTATCATAAATTAGTCATCAGCTCTGACAGCCAAGGGTTATTTAGTCAAAAATCCCTAATAGCTTTAGAAAGGGGCCTCCGTTACCACTGCTAAATGCAGGGTAAACACAGAAAAAAGCCGTCTTGTATAAGCGGCTTCGACTGACGCGAGTCAACGGGGTGGGGTCAAAAGTCACCGTGACACCACAGCAAAAGAGGCGTGAGAGAGGTAAACAGAGAAGGCAGAAAACTCAGAGAGAGCTCGGGAGGGTAAATGATTGGGGGGGGGGGGGGAGGGAAGAGATAGAGGGACAATTAAAAAAATGAGTAGCCTTAAAGAGACAATATATAGACAAGGAAAAGTGGGAAGAGTGATGAGGAGAGTGAGATAAACTAATTTCCTCTCTGCCACTCTACTGACAGATGTTCATGTTTGGACAGCGCATCAGTGACCTGAGCCAAGACGAGGGGAGGGGAGGCGGGGGGGGGACAGCACTGAGGGCTGTTCACACACGCCTAAAAATACTCCGGGCTGCTTTTCAGGAAACCTGCGGAGTGTGTAGGAGGGAGCTGATGGAGTATGAAGCCCTTTCATAGCGGCAGACGCACACCCCTCTCATGACCCTCTCCAACCCTGAACAGTGAACCCTGACTGTGCTTTTCCCACGCAGAAACTCCCCCTGAACGGAACCAGTTTGTAAATCTCACTCCGTTCCCACTCCCATGTTGGCAGACGGCAGAGACAACCGTAGACGGGGGTTCCCTGTCTGGGGTGGGGAGCTAGCAGCTGAACACAACACTGCTGGTCAGCACTGCTCTGCCTAACTTCTGCTTCTTACAGCTGAAGTGAAACTAGAATAGGTTTTCAAAAAGGAGATAATGTCAGTTATGTGATTTTGAACTCAAGCTGCCAACGAGGGTTCATTTTAAGTGCTATTAAATATCTTAAAGGGGACAACATATCCATAATTTAATGTCCCCTCCCCCTCATTCCTAAAATGATAGACCACCAAGATCTAAAATACCAATATAGGCCTGATATACGATATGTAGTCCTTGTCGAGACATTTCTACACTGCATCAAGAGAAACTGGAATTAACCCTTCTTGTTCCATGTGCTGTGCCATATACATATTCATTGCTGTGTTCAGTATGTTTGCTACATATTCAAAGTACTGACAGCCCTGAGGCTAATTGCCTATCTGACCTTGAAGGACTGTGATAGTGCATTGGCGATATGGCCACACCTGTAGACAGCTGACAAGCTTCACTTGACACATGTCAGCATGCAGGTTAACCCTTGGCACTTTGAGGTAGGCAGTTGGCCCAGACCATGATAACTCCACCCTCTCCAGAGAGGTCCACAATATTTAACACGTTTAACTGTGGTTGAGTGTGGAAAGGGAGTGTGCAAGGAAATGAACACTGCATAGGGAATCATCTCCGCCAGTAGAGGGCACATATAGACACTGAAGGAGAGAGATTTTCTGTAGATCGACACGATAGTGGTGGAAGGGTGGGGAGGGGAAGAGTGGCGGCAGTGTTTTTTTTTCCTACGAGCGATGGTTACCCTACTATATTCTGCCTCAAAGTCAACAGTCCCTGGTGGTCTAGTGGTTAGGATTCGGCGCTCTCACCGCCGCGGCCCGGGTTCGATTCCCGGTCAGGGAACTGAGTTTTACTCTGTGCTAGTGATTTAGAAACGTCTTCATGAGTAAGACCAAATAAGATAATCCTTTATTAGTCCCGCAGTATTACAGCAGCAGTCCACACCAAAGACACATAGTAAATAGAAAACAAGTAATATAAATAAATAAAACAGTAAGAAGAAAATAATCCACAATAGCAATCTTATATATACATACGGAATTTAAAATGTATTTATATTGTACCAGTTAAAGTGATTTAAGTGACCGATGGTGATGGGGTCCCCTCTACCCATTCTTCAAGTAGTCGTATGTACCCCCTATGAGTTCTAATAGTTGTGTTATTTTATGTAATTTTTTTGCAGGATTTAGTCAAATAACTCAATTTTATACCATATTTTGATCATAACTATGAACATCCAGCATGATCTGAGCATAATTTTATCAAGATTCCCCAAAAATGCCTTGTCAAGCCGTCCCTGAGTTTTTCCAACTCCATGGTTCAAGGCCTAAACAACAACCTGCAGAGTTGTAAGACCCCTCTTTGTAAAGATAATGGCCTAAAGAAAAGAAAAATCACAATAAAACGAAGCTGGGTAATAACATTTGCATGAAGCTCTGATGAAGACGTGTGACACAGTCTAAGAAACCTCCCACCTTCACAGAAGCCTCCAGAGTCGAAAACGCAACAGTCAGACTCCCCTTTAGACTCCTACAAGCTCGTAGGGTTACAAAGAGGTGTCGTTTATTGAAATCCGACTTTGTAAAGCGTACTTATGAACGCTTTTGTAAAACGTTACGGCCACCGGCAAAAATGACGGTGATGTTACAGGGTTTATGTAATTAAATAAACTTAACGGTAAGTTACATTTTTTCTGTTCGTCTAACTCTTCCCACAAGGCTTTACTGTATTTCAGCAATTTAACTGAAGTTAATCAACGTTGTGGTTCCGGAGATACTTTAGGAAACGTCACTTGACTTATTTTTCTCTTTTCCTGTCCGATAATAGGCGCCGCGGGGCTCTGGGGTTAATGAGGTTAAAGACCACACAATTTCTTGCCCAAGTTAGAGGCCAGTTTCAACTGGGTTGGGCTCATCTAGAAAAATGTGATGCTCTGTTGTAACATATTTACAAACAGGATTTAGCAATATTTTAATCTAAATGTGATGACAGTTGTGGAGATGCTTGCGTAAATTGCTGGGTCGATTTAATCTGATCAAACCACACCCACATGATACTGATGAAGCAGATTACTTTTTTATTTAATTTTAGATTAGATTAGATTCCTGAACTTTAACAGACTTATTCAGTCAGACATATCTAATGTTAGAACTATACTAAAGATTTAAAACTAGGTTTCCAGGGGCTTTAAAATGCAGTGGTTTTACCTGCATCAGTGTCCTCCAAGAAGAACTGCACAGCCATCTGGACCTTCCCTGAGGGAAGCAGGTCCACCCAGAACTCTGCACGGCCGCTGGTCTTGGACTTCTTACAGCGCTCTGCCAGTACAGACACTCCAACCGTGGCCTTGGCCAAGGGCTCCTCAGCGCTCTGCATGAGGACCACTTCTATGACTCGCCCCTCATAGATGTGAGCGTCAAAAGTGGACTTCCAGGCTGGATACATGGTGGGCTTCCTCTGGACCAAGGTTTTCCCTCGCTCTGTGAAAAATGATCAGGATCATCATTAGGAATAAAACGTTTGTCTTTTGCTCTCTCAGTAAAGACTCAGCAACGAAGCAATTTCTGCGCACAGTGTCCGGAGCTGGTAGAGAGTTTGCTTGTGGATTCGAGAGGCCAGCACATTGTGGCTGGAAAAGAAATTTAACTTGGGACGTCAGGTCTCCCTGCTCACTGTGGAGCTCCCCTATCTAGGTAAACATATGACTGTGTGTGTGTGTGTGTGTGTGCATACCTGTGTTGACGGACTCCTTCATCTTGATGGCGCAGATGGGCGGTTCAGCCAGAGGAGGCAGAACGCCCACATCATAAGCATTGAAGGCGATGCGCAGGAAGGGTGCCATGGCGACTACTCACCTTCAAGGAAAAAGACCCACAGTTAGAATGTCGCGCACATACACAATATACACCGCGTTCCACATTATTAGGCAAATTGTATTTAAGGGTCATAAACATTCATTTTTGGGTTTTTCAATGAAACTCATGGATGGTATTGTGTCTCAGGGCTATTTGGATGATTGAAATCATCCAAATAGTAATAATAATAATAATTGGTTTGCCAGGTGAGCCCAATCAAAGGAAAACTACTTAAGAAGGATGTTCCACATTATTAAGCAAGCTACATGTTTCAGGCAAAATGGGGAAGAAAAAGGATCTCTCTGCTGCTGAAAAGCAGCAAATAGTGCAATACCTTGGTCAAGGTATCACAACATTGGATATTTCCAAAAGAATTGCGCGTGATCATCGGACGGTGAAGAAATTTGTCACCGATTCACAGCACAAGCGGGTTCGTTCAGACAAAGGCAAAATAAGGAAGATTTCTGCCAAACAAATGCGTAGGGTTAAGAGAGCAGCCACTAAAATGCCATTGAATAGCAGCAAACAGGTGTTTGAAGCCGCTGGTGCCTCTGGAGTCTCGCGAACTTCAAGATGTAGGATGCTCAAGAGGTTTGCAAGTGTCCTTAAACCTGTTATTCGGCCACCCCTAAACCAAGCTCACAAGCAAAAAAGGTTGCAGTGGGCTCAGGACTACATGAAGACTAACTTTCAAACTGTTTTGTTTACGGATGAGTGCCGTGCAACCCTTGATGGTCCTGATGGATGGAGTAGTGGATGGTTGGTGAATGGCCACCATGTCCCAACAAGGCTGAGACGTCAACAAGGAGGTGGCGGAGTCATGTTTTGGGCCGGAATCATGGGGAGAGAGCTGGTAGGCCCCTTCAGGGTCCCTGACGGTGTGAAAATGACCTCGGCAAAGTATGTAGAGTTTCTGACTGACCACTTTCTTCTGTGGTACAAAAAGAAGAACCGTGCCTTCCGTAGCAAAATCATATTCATGCATGACAATGCACCATGGGCATAAAAGGAGAGAAACTCATGGTGTGGCCCCCATCTTCCCCTGACCTTAACCCTATTGAGAACCTTTGGAGCATCATCAAGCAAAAGATCTATGTGGGTGGAAGGCAGTTCACATCCAAGCAGGTGCTCTGGGAGGCTATTATGGCATCCTGCAGAGACATTAAAGCAGAAACTATCAAAGAACTCACAAGTTCAATGGATGCAAGAATTGTGAAGTTGATATCAAAGAAGGGGTCCTATGTTAACATGTAACTTGACCTGTTAAGGTGTTTTTGATTCAAACTTTTCTTGATTTCAGTAAATATGACCTCCTAATGCTGCAAATTCAACAAATGACAATTTTTTGTTCTTTACAACCTATAAAATATCTTGAAACTCTAAAATTCTGCATAATAATTTGGAACACTGCATTTTGAGTTTTTTATTTTTGAAAAAAATACTGTTATCATTAGGAGGTTTGTTCAATAGAATTTGACTTATACTCTAACAGTTGATGACTTGAAAATGATACTGACTGAGGCAAGTTTGTGATTTGCGATATTGGGCAAATTTACTTGAAATGACTTGCCGCGCGTATTTATTTCGTACTTGGATTGCTTAAGTTCTGCACTAAAAACAAGAAGTAAGAGAGCCTGTGGCCAACAGTGTCTTCAGATGTGAACCACAGAGGAAGTTTCAACTCAAGACATCACTTTGGAAACTACCTGCCATTAATGAGGGAAGAAGAAACTAACTCATTCATTTATCCTGCTCTCATGTGCACAGTTTGGGGTTTCCAGAGAAAGAAAAAGAAAATCAAAAAGGATCACATTTCCAAGACAAACAGTCTCAATGTTTGGGGTAAACGACAAACAAAGGGTAAAAGATAAGCAGTAGAGTGTCTTTGCTACTTGCAGGGTTTTTTTCCCCATCACAAATTATACTGTCGCTTAACTGTCTCGATTTAGCTCTGAATCAATCTAGACTAGCATCAGGCCAAAAATGCAGGATTAGCTCGATTATGCTGACAAAGACAAACTACCTAGTTCAACTCATTTGGAAAGGCATTCACCTCACACAAAAGGAGTTCTACACCTAATTTCAAAAGCAAAAAACTTAAACAGAAACCACAGCTTGCAAAAGTGTGCACCCACTTGCTTCATCGAAGCTGAATTGCTCCACTGACAGATTTGTTCAGCTCTAGTTTCCATGTGTTTCGTACACTTCCTCTTAAAGTGCTCCTTGTGAGGTTTGAACAGAAGTCCTACCATAGTCATTCTTAACCTGCCCAGCTAAGTAGAAGCACACAAAAGACCACTGCTGGTTTGACTGCTTTTGATAAAGAGAATATATGAGTGCAAAGTAACGTGTGATATGAAGTCAAATTAAATGTCACATTTCATTTCTACAATCCGGTTTCAATTCATCGCCTCACCATCTACATTGCCAGTTTCCCCCGTCTCCAAAATGTTCGTACGGACAGGTGCGCACCTTCTCCCGCCAGCGGTAGAGTCTCTCTTTACAGCAGTGCAAAGCGTTAATTAATGGTTTCTGCAGTGGAACTGCGTTCACAATCTCTTACCGAACCGTTCCCTTTAACAAGGTTGTTTCACACCACACATATACAGTATATGCTACAGGGCATATCAGCCCACGTCCAAAATCCTAAAGCAGCAACAAAATCCCACAGAATTCCTCCCACACTGCACTTTTTGTGAGCTTTTAAGTTCCTTAACTTGATGTCTTGTGGCTTTAGTCTCTTGCATCATAAACATAATCTTGCTTTAATAGTCATTTCAGCAACATGGCACGCCTGTGATGTAAGGCAAACAGCCTCGCGTTTTACTACACATGGTGTTTAGCTTCTCTACGAAATGGCCTTTCTGTACAGTAACTCCTGAATGTAAAATGCACAGAAACATGCTCTTCTCTCACAAACTCCTGGACAGGAATGTCCTGCAGCCCCGCCCCCCTGTCTGCTTTGATAATACTCATCCATAAAAAGCATGAGTTTGGTTTGTGTTCATGTTCTGACTCGATGACAAACTCAATGCTATTTTGAGCTGGGTGACACTCTAAATGCAGATTTCTAAGCGAGAGAAAGCATTAGGTTCTGAAGAGTTCTTCTGTTTTTTTCCTAAATCACTATGTGGAACTGCTTCGCAGTACAAGACGGGACTGCAGTGAACAGATCTCAGGTGTTACTGTACATTGTGTGCAGCTGAACATACTAGATACATTGATTCAGGATATGTGGTTTGTAGGAGGCATTAGGGCCCAACAGAGGCAGGCGTGTGATCTGCAAGTTGCTGGCTTGATTTCCCAGACAAGCAAGAAGAATCTGGATGGAGAAGTGAATGACTAACACTGGATGTGTCAATATCCATCACTTCAGCCAGCTCATTCAAACCAAGGACCTTTGTGTTGTGACGCGACAGAGCTTACCACAGAGCAACCATGTATACCACCCTGTATTGTTCCAAAACCACAAATCCCTGCCCAGGTTTAAGTGGGGTCAAGATGGACGACCTAGCAGGATCTCTGCAGCTGTCATAAGTCATGGGCTACAGCAAAGGAAAACTGGACCAACAAAAAACCTTTTTACATCTCTTAGCTAATTACACAGACACGTGTCTGTAGTTGATGTGTAATCTTTGAGTGACCGTGCTAAACAAGCGACTGTTTCTGCGTGAGTTCAGGAGGGTCAAGAGACTATTCAAGCTCTCATAATAACACAGCCCACGCATGCTCACAGACAGATGGACAGAGACACACCAAAATAATAGTAATCTAAGTTATGGAGCTTGCCAGATGTGAAATACACACACTTTGACATACATTTCCACTTCCTCTCCACTTGACAGACACACAAAGTCTCTTATGTAGGCCCACACATACACACGCATTGCTACAAAGAAAAGAGAGCCTTGTTTCTCCAGAGAGCGGAAAAAATGAGCACATGCAATTGGGGAAGGGGTGGGTAGAGTAGAAGAGCAAAAGGGAGGGAAAGAAAAAAAACTGGTACTCAGGCCAGTGGCCATGAGGAGAAATGTCAGAACCAGATTCGCCTTCACAAGATAAAGCCACAATGCAGTCAGTACCAATGAGATGGATGGAAAATATGACAACAAAAACGGAAGTAACGCCAACATGTCATTAAATGCCACTTTGACTTGACGAGAAAATCCCTCTCACCCGTTTTATCAGCTCTGAGGCCGTTATATGAACTATGTGACTTATAAACTAGCTACCGGTATATGCAATATATTTCAGAATCAGCATTTAATGACAACATTAAGAAACGGATTCCTTGAAGAGTTAATCATGTGATGAACGGGACAGCAGACTCACAGTAGATTATTGTACAACGAGAAAAATAACGTTGCGTAAAAATGACGTGAAACCAATATTCCATTAACATTGCAAGCATAAACACGTGACCCATTGCTGAAGACAAGAGATGCGTGACTGTCTACAATAGATAGGCCATCATCAAAGTCATGTTCTGGGAAGCACAACAAACAAGTCAAGGTTTTGGAATGTGCCGAGCTACTGGGAAAGTAATTTAGCGGAAGTCGTGATCAAGCAGGTCGAGCAGGTTGGGAAATATTTTTGAATGTCAACCTTTCATTTGTAGGAATGAACACAGACAGGTACCATTAAACACAGAGAGCAGCAGCAACAACAACATAATTTCCTTCATTCATTCCTTCAGCACCTGGAATTCTGCTACTAGCAGAGTTGACTGGGAAATCCAAAAATCAAAGAAAGAGATTATCAGTTTATTAACACAGATGTGAAAACTGCACTTATTTGTCCGTCATAGAGCTGCCTGCAGAAGAGCTAAAAAAGTTTTTTCAGTCCCAAAAAAAGTGTGAACATTTGGCAACACAGCACTTATGAACGTTTAAACCTCTTTGCTACACAATTATAAGGAAGTTTTTTTTTTACATCAAAAAGAGTATGCGTTGCATGCATCTATATTTGGGCAACAGTGTAGAACTTGTAGCCCATTCTTTACTATACAGTCCCTCAATTTTAGGACAATCCAACAGGGCAACAATCTTAAAACGTGTAGAAAAAGCCAACTGTTTTTTATGTGCAGACAGTGGGGTGCTCTTGACTTAACAGTGAAGTCAGTTACCGGACCTTAGTCCAACTGAGCATGTGTTTCCCTCGGCGGCCTCAAGGCACAACGGCCCTGAAAGAAGCAATACGTGAATATGGCTGCAGTACAGGCCTGTTAGAACATCACCAGGAAAGAGACCAAGTGTCCACATTGATCGCAAAGGAACCAAATACTAAACACGATGATTTCAATAGAGTTCATGGTAACTTGTCTGATTACATTAGAATTAGATTACCCTTAAATTGGGGGTCCAGTTCCTACACTGTTCAGGTGATGTGAAGGTATAAACACCGTCAGAGTGCTGGACTACGAGGCAAAAGAAATGTACTTAGTGACTGCTCAGCACTTTTAGACTGTATATCTATAAACACCAAAGGCAGCTGTGTGTGTGTGTGTGTGTGTGTGTGTGTGTGTGTGTGTGTGTGTGTGTGTGTGTGTGTGTGTGTGTGTGTGTGTGTTTTAACTCGAGAAGACATTCAGGACAAAAAGGCACTTAAACCACATTCCTTTTCCACCTCAATCATTTTGACTCGTCATAGCTGGAAACACACAGGTGTGACAAATAACAATAACGATGACTCAGTTACAGTAAGTCATCTCGCAGTGAGCCAGCAAAGCACAACAACGGGACCCTGAAACTGTCTCACCTAAAGGGAATGCAGTCATTATCAATGTTTTCAATGGCACCTTTTTCTACTGTGACCGTCTACTTGGGTTTAAATTACCTTGGCTTTAGGCCTTTTCCATGGAAGACGTAATTGAACATGTCATAGATGGAAAAGCACAGGTCTTAATGAAAAAAACCCCGAATAAAAACAATGGCTGGATATTATTTGGCTGCTTCGGTTTCAGGGTTCTGGTATTGTGTGATGGTGATGGCTCACCGTCACAGCTTACCGAGACAAAAAGGCCATCGTTATGGTTATTACTAACACCTGGGCTTTTCCTTTGATGACAAGCCAAAATGCCCGCTGTGAAATCAGCGCATCAGTAGAGTTGATTAAACGCAATTGGATGAGAAATGTTGAGAAACCGTCAACACGAGCAGCAAACGGGCTCCTTTGAGTCAGCACATTGATATATTTTGACTGGACTGCCTCATTATCTTCACATATGTTTTCAATTACAGATACGTTTACCAGTGTTTGTCTACTAAGAAAGGGCGCAATGGAGCCCTGAGAGAGCTTTGTTAAAAAAAAGAAAAGAAAAGAAGTCTGCCTCAGGAACAGAGAAAGACATTGAACAATAAAAACTGGCCTGACAGGATGCCAAATGGAGCTAGAATATGAAAAAAGTAGGGCATAGGTAGCCTGTTCTGACAGGTGGTACTGTCAAGCACAACCAGGAAGTGTTTGACACATTCACATTAGGAAATATGGATAAATGTGAAGGAAGAAGGAAGCACCCTTCCTTGCACCCATGTGATCAAAACACATACAGAAACTGTGGTTTCCTTACCCTCCCTAATGTGCCGCCTTTCTCCAGTTACTTCGAGAGAGAGAGAGAGAGAGAGAGCCGTAAACACACAATGGCGAGTGAAAGAGACCCAGAACAGCCGAGCTGGATGGAGCTGCCAGGCGTGGCCTCGCCTGGCAAATTAGAGTTGAACAAACACGCTCCACGCGATTTTAATGTACCTGAACAAGCATGGCCGGAGTCAGCCGGGCCACACACGCACCTGAACCTAATAACCTGGTGTGTAGTTGTGTGACTAAACATATATTGAGTCATGGAAGTGCTCTTAATGAGAGCTCAAACAAAAACAAAAATCAAAACAGGGATCCCGGGGTGGATTGTTCTGAACTGTGAAGGGTTGATTGTGTGCATCTGCTGGAATACTAGAAAGCACACACTGTACCTCTGTCGAGTCTGCCCAATCCCCTAAACGATTTTCAGAAGTTTTCTATCTTGGTGGAGGTAATAACACGAGATAAGGTTTCTCATGTGAGAGGGTAACTTCTTGAGCACAAACAATCACTTGGATGTTTTTTTTTTATTCATTCCCAATTTCGAAGAATTCGTTCAAACAAAGCAACGTAATTCTCACAACACTTGCTTTAATCCACAAGTCTTTCGCTGAGCCACGGTGGCATGTATTATTACGGCATTAACACCGCCTCGAAAGCACATAACTTGTGCGCGTGCACACACACTAATAACCTTGAACAAAGCAGCCTTTAATGAATTTCAGTGGAGACTGGCTTGAAAGAATCAAAGCCTTTCATTCTTTCACGAACCAAGGTTAATGTCTAACACCCCACCGCCCCACCTGCCAACCACAAACACACACTCACTCACTCACTCACAGAGGTCATGTCAACAGACATATTACAGATGTTGTCTGGGGAGACACCAACACCGACAGGCAAAATAAGTCTCCCCCTTTCTCTGGCCCAGTGCATAAACACAGCAATCAGGACAAAGTAGGATAGGAGAGAAAAGTGAGCCAGATTTGAAGCAGAATGAGACCAGAGCTGACGTCGCTGGTTCAAGGTCAGAGTCAGATGAATAGCTGTTGAGATAAACTCATTGCAGTGATGGTGTTATAATTTCACTTGGTGTCTTGAATAAACCGAAGACCAAATCGAGACACACGGTGTTAATAACCGCCTATTGGCTGTTCAGACTGACAGTACCGAGGAGCACAAACTTCTGTGTCACCTTTTCTGTTTCTCTCCCATCACTGAGCTTGTTGGCACACTGTCAAACCTGCTCTACCAGCATGGAATTAATCCGGCTGCTACTCTGTGTGCATGTGCATGTGCGTGTGCGTGTGTGTGCCCTCTCCACATGCATTAAGAGCGGTGTCCATTTCTGCATCGCTCACAGTTCACATAGCCTTGGTTAAGACAGACAAAATAGCATCTGAGCAAGGAGAGCAGAGCAGGACAGCATGATGTTGAGTGTGTGTGTCTCATAGGAGGTACAGTTACAAGAGGCCAAGGGCAAGTAATGAGCCAAACTATCATCTCCCAGTGCTGATTTACCAAATGCATGCCAAACGGCTGTGTTTTTATGAGTGTCTGCTTGCCTGAGTGTGTAGTTCTGCATAACAGCATGTGCTGTGCTCTTTAAAGAAGAATCACGTATTGTACATTGTAACAGAAGTGCTGCAGCATACCTACTGTCCCTTTCATATTTTATGGCACATAAAACAAACCGTTTACAGTTTTGGTGACACGGTTCTTTATGCTATTGCCAAAATGAGACTTGAGTTTGAAATGAACACCACTTTGTTGAGTATCATCATACTATGAAATATCATACTGGATCGATACCCAGCTCTAAAGTGACTAGTTGATGGTTTCTGACTTTATTTTCCGTACCTATTAGAGCTTCCTGGACTCTGCCGTCCTGTCGTAAAATAAATTATCAAATATTCGCGCACACACACACACACACACACAGGCATGTTTTTAATACGCGCCTCGTACTATCGAGTGATCAGGGCCGCAAGGGCAACACCTCGCTGAGCAGATGTCCTAACCGCGTCCTCCAGCAAATATTGACACATCAGTAACTGCAGGCAGATGCAGGCAGTGTTACCCACGCTCACAAAGCGACATCGCCTCCAGAAGATAGCAACAGGATACAGAGTCTTGCCACAAAAGGCAGAACTGTGTGGTAGTTTGTGACACAAGTCTTTTTTCGCAAGCGATGGAAGGGATATTTCAAAATAGGATAATGGGTTTAGAGTGTCTGGGGAGCTGCCAAATATGGTGGCTACTGTGGCTTCAGAAGGCCGAGTTGTTTACACCCCACAAGAATGCAGGGTAGTGTTCAAACAGAGACTTATCTAGTCACCCTGCTGACACATGTAACGTCTTTCTGTTGTCACAAATACTTGTTCTCTTTGTGTTTTACATGTGGGGCCTGCTCCTCAATCATGGACGTTACCCAGAAAAGATGATGAAGGATGATGATAAGGGTGTTATGTGATGGAAGTGTCTAGTTGCTACATCTGAGTGCAATGATGGGAACTTTTTACATAAGAGGCTCGTGGACTAGAAGCTAAACAAGGCAAACCGGCTCCAGTTCAAGTAAGACCACACTAAGCAGAGTGAAACCGTACCAGGAACTTCAATGCAAATAAAGTCAACTCAATTTCTCTGCATTCAAACCATATTTTGTGACTTTGTGAAGCTGTGGATCCGATGTCACTGCAATAGTTTTACACTGTACACAAACCGGGATCCTAAAAAGGACATTAGAGGCATACAGATAGCGTGTGTCCCTTGTTATATAATACAAGGTAAACCTTTAAAAAGGGTGATAACGACTTAATTTAAATGTTTATTATGATTTGGTATGTGTGCATTCCGGTGGTCTTGATCAATGCCAACGTGTTTAGCCCCATGTTTGCTTTGGACAAAAGTTAGCTCGAGCTTCATCCCTGGAAAGGACCCTTCATCCTGAGACAACACCTCGCGAGACGATCTGTATGAAGCGAACAAGATGCCGTGTTTAAGTTGTGTCCCATCGACCCGAACTGCGAGCACAGAAACACGGCTTTACTTACGCAAACTTTACAAGCGTAACGCGGCGGGAGAGGGGGGGCATTCTTCCGACAGCAACTCCTCTCATTCCCGACAGACAGTCGTGTTACTTCCACTCATGATGCCAAACGAGCTTTGCTTTCTCTGGGACACGAAACATCCGCACAAAGCGCGCCCGCGACACGCAGACTGCCCCGCAAGCTAAAGAACTGTCGTCTCAACTGTCAGCTATACTTTTTTTTTTTTCCCCACCCGCAACCACAAAGAAGTTGAACCTCTTCTCGAGCAAACTGTGACTTACCTCTTCCGCTGAGCTGGAAAGTGTCTGCTTTTGTCGCGAGTTTTGTCGTGTTTTTTTTTTTTTTTTTTTTTTTTGGAGAACCACGGTTCTCCCGGAGGACCGACTTCAAAATCTTCAATGGTGGTTAAGGAAGTGTTCAGGTCTTTGCTTGAGCTGTTACTTCAACTCTCTCTCTCTCCCCCTCTCTTTCTCTCTCTCCCTCCCTCTCTCTCTCTCTCTGTGACTGACTCCGTACTGCGGCTATACGGCAGCGCGCGGTGGAGAGCTGTGTGACGTCAACCAGGTGAATTCACAAACGCGCACACCCATAACTCACATAGACTGTGTGTGCGGCGGTGCACACACAAGTCATGAAATCATACAAGTGGAACGGGGGATTGGTGTTAAAAGGCTGTGCACTTTTACATTTCAGGCTCTAAACACGGCAGAGTTCCCCGGCAGGACTGGACCGACAACATTGGAAACCTGATCATTTACTTTGGAAATTGGCCTTTTCCAAGATTCAGTTTGTCTTCAAAACCCTTGCCTTGAACTTTGCATTGTGGCAACATATCAGTTTTTAAATGCAAATCAAATAGAGTGGAGGTGACGCTCTGCAGTTGCACATTGAGTGTTAATGTCCCTTCAACACATTTTCCCTCATGTAAAATCAAAAAAATAAATATATATATATATTTTTAGGAGAACCAGCAAACCAGGAAATCAATGCAATATGTATGCTCGATACACAACTGGTCTGGTCTGGTCTCTCTCTCTCTCTCTCTCTCTCTCTCTCTCTCTCTCTCTCTCTCTCTCTCTCTCTCTCTCTCTCTCTCTCTCAAACAGGTTCAGGAAGAATTCCGCTGTGGGTTACATGTTGGCCCCGCCCACATCACCTCCACACAAGGCGGAGCACAGAGATCCATGTGGGGCTGAGTCATCCGCCTCCACCAAAACTGTATGACTATAAGAGAGAATGGGCCAGTATTTAGACAGTCTGTCTCGACTCCTAAAGAGCTATTTATAGCTCAAAAAAGGGCACAACAAAGAGGGACAGGAATAGGTGGCAGGGTTGAATACTGACAGAGATTATAAGACTGTGGAATTACTCATCACGTCATCACCACCACTAGCATTGGGCGCCTGGGACAACAACTCAAATGAAGGACAATAGATTTTACTACAAAAGGAATCTCCCACCACTCACCACTTTGGCACACTGAGCAAACATTTTCAGTAAAGCATGTAGTACGATTTAGTCATTTCAAGATCACTCAAAACTACAATGTGTGGTTGTGACAAAGAGTAGTAGCCTATCACATCCCCTAATTCAGAGGATTTACAATGTTAGCCGGTATCTAACAAGTCCAAGTGTGACTTTTTCCGTGTGACTTTTTCCATTTTGTCACTGTCTTATCTTGACCGATGACCTCATGCTGCACCAGTAGTTGTAAATAAAAAAATTCCACCCAATGAACCTATCACAGACTGTCGCTCAGTGACCCCTGCCCGCCACTCCCATCAAATAAAGCTGCCTCTGACTGTATACTTTAGTGACCCCTCCTTGTAGTTTTTTTTTCCCGCCCTGGAATTCTGCTTCAACAGGAACTTCATCAAATAAGGGAAGCAAGACTTTCTTCTTAACATGAGCAAATAAAAACCCATTGTGTCACCATTACTGTCACAATGGATGCATCGTTTTCTGATGTCACAAGTTATCTGACAAATGAAGTCAATTTGTCGCTATCACCTGGTAGTAGCAGGAAGGCCGAATGACCCCGGGGCAGCTTTAAAGTTTAAATCGTGGTGTCGTTGTCTGCTCTAAGAATTCCAGCTTGAGTTAATTCACTTTGAAAAGAGAAAAGCCCGACTGTTGTAGAGTCTATGCAGGTTATGTAATGCCACTGTAAGAACACTGGCAGCATGACGTCAAACAGCAAACCGTGTGAAACTACATGGCTGGACACTTGTGAATATGACCATGTGTCCGGGCAGGAGACCCAGACGTGAGTAATGAGAGGAACAGACAGAGGGAGGGTGGGATGAAAAAAACAATCTCTAAAAAAAAACATGCCACAGACTAACGCGGCCTTTCTCCATCTGTCCTCATTTACGTCTCCTTCCCTCTCATCAGCAGTTTTCAGTTCCTTGCCTTTCTCAGTCCCCTCCTCTTTCCTGTACTCCATTTGTTCATGTTTTTCAAGGTTAATGCCTGCATGTTTGTAAGCAGAGAGAAGATCATCTTTCTTTTAACGTTTTGGCTAGAGGGTGCGTATCTCTCCAAACGCAGCGCAATCTTACTCTCTTCTTTTTTAGACACGTTCAAAGTGACTTTCCTCTTGAGTGGTGATAAAAAGAGCATCTACAAGTGTTTGTGTATTGTCTCTGCGTTGAAACGTGCAGATAACACCCTGAGCTGTGATATCAGGGCTTTGGAGCTTCCTGCTGTGCCCATTAGTGTGCTCAGCTTCTTATCGTTATGCAGTCGTTCACACTGGTCCTCTGTTGTCTACATATTCAGCATTCATTCTCCTGTGAGTAGCGTTATATTAGAACAGAGATCAAATGGCAAACTTCTCCTGATAAAAAAAATAAAAATGACTCACCTCAAAGTTTGGTCAGGTGTGTTTAAAGTCTTGCATTGGAAAATGTTTTTGAGATTACAGCATGGAAAGTTGCTCAACATGCCTTTGTTGGTGACATGGTCAGCTTGGGAAGAACGCCTCCTTTGACATTCACTGCATACAGTGGCACTGTCGTATCGGGGATTACATCTCACTCCCTCTTTGCTTTTCCTACTGATTACGCATAATTATCTTTTTTCACGTGCACATTAATAGTTCATGAAATGCAACACAGGTCGTCCATCTTGAATCTCCACATTGACCTCCTGTGTGGATTTGAACGTTTTCGAGTGTGTACAAGGAGAAGTTGTCCTTTTTCTATTTTGAAGAGGTGCTTTTCTCACAATCATGCCGAGACTATGCTGAAATTGAAAGCCACCGTTTCATACAAGCAGGCGGTTAGCTCATCGTTTCGGGCATCTCTGATTCCCATGGCTACCAAGTGGGGAAGGTTTTGTGAATGCGTCGGCCATGTGACGGAGCTCATGCTCAAGGGGAGAAGTGGAGCAAGGTGTCTTTAACTTTCAGATGCCTGAAGGAAATGAACAACTTTCCACGCTTTCTCACTTCTCTCTCGCTTTTGGTACTTCGAGTGAGTATTGGGTCGCTGACACTCCTGGGATCATGTATCTAGAGCAACCCCAATCTTCCTATTTTCTGTTCTGCCTACTTTCTGTATGACATGCAGTCACTCCGTCTTCACTCATCTAATTGGAAATGATCTTTAGGTTTCGACCCTCCGTATCCGGTAATCTCAGCAAACACTCTGCTCCATATCCGTCCTTCCTTATTATCCGAATAGACAGTCTTTGAAAAGTATTAATGAGCAAATCAAATAGCAGCTTTTAATTTGTTTTAAAACACTGGCCAATGAATTAAAGCCACATCCTTTTCCTTTGGTGAGCTCGCCCATCGGGCCTGCTGCGTGGTCATTAATATTGCAGATGTTAAAAAAGAAATAGGCCCAAATGTTTTGTGCCATTTCTTTGTCTTTAAATATTAATGCGAGCGCTGCTTTCTTGGTCGAGGTCCATGTGACTTGGTTGTTCCAGCGTAGCGGAAATCTTTGGTATAACTATAGTCACTTATCTTAGATTGCGCGTATTACCCAGTTATCTGATCGGAGCTGGGAAGTGAAAGCCTGGGGAAAAGAACGGCTCATTTTGGTGTCACGTGGAAGCGGATGGCAATGTGTGTTTTATATTTGGGCAAATTAAATCAGCAGCAAGGCAACATAATGATGCGTTATCCCTCTGGGCAACACACATATGTCACCTTGATAAGACCTAAAGTTAGATTGCAATCAGGGCAGTGAAAATAAATGGAATGAAATCTCGTTGAATTCTGATCCAGCGTGACGTAGAAATGGCTTGACGAATACAGCATGTCTTGTTTTTAGTGGGAGCATCATAGACCTTTGACATGTAGTTGCTGACCTCAGAACATTGCTGAAAAGAAAAAGCCCCAAAAAAGTGACAATGATCAGAAGTAGAGTCTTGCAAACTACCAACATTAAATCCCACACGTTTCCTACAAAGTAAGAGGTCAGGTGTGGTGTTGAGTTTGCCCCTGTTCTATTTCTGCATGCCACTGTTTTCATGAACATAAATGTAAAGTTTCAACTGCATCTGTCTAGAGGTTGAGCTGTTTGAATCTCAAACACAATCTGCACCAATATTGCTCCTCGATGCCATCCTTACGATCCCTTCTTCTTATTTTCTTTTTCTGTTCTTTCTTTTTCTTTTGTTGTCTTCTTATGCATATTTCATTTAATGTTTGTAATTTTGTAAAAATATTAAGGCTTTGGAGGCTTCAAATAAGCCCAGTTGGCTTTTTGCCTCTTCCTGCTCTGTGATATTCATGTATCTCTGTTATGTTTGTTTATTTTATTTTATTGTATTGTTTTAATTGTGCAAAATAAAAAATTATTAAATAATTAAATTCTGTCAACATGTTTTCTAAACACCAAGTTTCTATTGATTTTCTATTAATGGTGGAAAACAGAGTGATGCAAGAGTAAATGGCACGAAGTACTGCTGCCCTCTGCTGGATGAAAGAGACATTGGACTAAAACTGTGAGCCAATGTCACAAACAATGGACAAAAACAGGTACAGCGTGTACTTATTTCGGCGTCATCCCAGAATGCAACACAAACACATCTACAAAGAAATACAATAGCATCAAACCTTCACGTAATTACTGCTTTCGTGAGGCTCATAATTACAGCTGCTGAGACTGTGACACGTGTTTGAACGACTGTATGCGCCTACTTTGAGTGTGCAGTGTTTTTAATACTCATTTGTGTTATATTTGAATAACATATAGATATAGGGGTTGAATAGAAAGACGATGAAATGCAATCGTGTAAATACAAACTAGTGCCTTGAATCGGATTTATTCTTGTCAAAAAATAAGGAACACTGCACTTTAAAAAGGGGACGTATGGGGGCTGTACTGGAATGGGCATCATTGTACAGGTGTTCGTGTTATTGTGTCCACTCAGTGTATGTTTTGTAACGTATACTAAAGACACAGCTTCATGTGTAGGAACAGGAAGCACGTGAAGTAAACGTTTTAAAGGAGTTTATTTCTATATGTATCTATATACACAAACATTTACATTGCACTATATGCAAGAGGTACAGTCCATTATAACACTAAGAAACAGGTAGAAAAAGCCAGACAGTATTTGATGGACCGCTTTAGAAATAATGTGCTTTAGAAATAATGTAGTTTGACGGTTGAAAGATCAGCCGAAGTCCGGGTGGAGAAAATAAACCCTTTGGGGAGGTTATTCCAGAATAATCTGTCTGCATGTCGGATTATGCTAAACAGCAGAGACGAGTGAAACTCCAGACATGATGACGTGATGACTCGTAACACTGGCAGTTTAAAGGTAGTATGACGATGGGGTTTCCATTCAGTCCATGTGTATCCAGCAGTGCGTATCCAGCATGAAAAGAGCAGTAATAGGAATGGCACACAAGTATTTCCTTATGTTACTGGACCGTCACCGAACTGTTCGAAACACTAGAGATTTAAAGTATATGCAAGTAGATCAAAAGCTAATGCTATCAAGGTCTCTTCCGGCGACATAACAGTAGTACAGTACTTTGATAATATAAAGACGAAAGAAAAGGGTACAATTCAATTTCAGGCACATCATCAATTTGCTAATTGCACTGCATTCAACTGGAATAAATCAATTGGCACTTAAGAAATGTATGACTTTTCTTTTTTCTTCTTCTCAAAAACCTATAGATTAAAATACTATATCTTTAAACGTGTTTATCCTCGGAAATACCGTCGAGTCATGCCGAGGGTCATTCCATAGCTGTGCAGATTAAATAATATAACATTGCGTAAAACTCCACAACCAATATAATGTACACGCACTGGGGTGATTAAAATGACCTCTTACTCAGAACATCATGGAATAGCACTTCTATACAAACCCTATACTTCACTTCATATCCGCAGTGTTTATATCACAATATATATCCAGAATACCAATTATCTGAAACGGTGACCACCAATATATTTTTTTTTACTACAAAGGAAAGTTTGTTTGGATGTTATACCCATCAAAGAACAAAGGCTGTCACCTGTTTCACATACAAACATGTCAAGGGTGTAACGTTCTCCTGCAGAACCCAAACGTGTTTTTTTAATAATCCAGTGGCACCTCAGTTACAAGACATCAGAATATAGTAGTTGAAAGAGTTAACTTTAAGAAATTTCCATTTTTTTTTTCAGGATGGTTCGTGTAAAAAGACGAAACTGTGGGAATGAAATGTTCTTTTTGATGAAGCTGCTCCTAAAAAGGGAAGGCTCCCGTGAACTGCGACCCGCGGAGGTTTCATATTGTGCGATCGTTCTCCAGCAAGAGGTCTTTCCACTTTCCCTTTCCACACACATAGCGTCATCCACCCGCCGTCGGGTGCAGCCCTGGTGATTACATTGTCACATAATATTCCACACAACAGGTCACATGTGATGATTCCTACACGGCGGTCTGAGTTCAGAAGCGGCAGGTAGCTTGTGTTGTGCTCCACAGAGGAGTCCTGGCGGTCACAGACAGCAGGGTGCGTTCGTTTTACTGAGCGGGTGCTATAAAATAGTAGCCTCCTCCATGGCGTTGACCCATCTGAAACACAAGCAACATGAGACCTCTTAACACAATGCTTAATGGAACAGAAAGGGGGCGCTCTACTGATTTAACACGACACAGGTCACTTATCTATCTAGTCCCAGGAGACGGCGTTTACCGTCCATGGAAGGACTCACAACAAGACACTACCGCTTGCATTATCAGGAACTAAAGTTCAGAGTTCATGACCTCTGTTGCAATGGCAAGCGGGTCCCTGGTGGTCTAGTGGTTAGGATTCGGCGCTCTCACCGCCGCGGCCCGGGTTCGATTCCCGGTCAGGGAACTACATTGTTTTAACAATAGTAGCTGTTTGGAAAAACATCCAAATCACTTATATAGTATGACAAGCGGCAATTATGTTGAAAGTGAGCATATGTTCACTTATACTAAACTGCCATATTGTCAAATACATGTTTGACTTGAAAAAGTGGTACAGATGACAAGTGTAGGCCACCTGGTTGAGGGGAGGCGCTCCTCCTGCTCTTCCACAAACTATTGCTTGCTTCATGAAACACTTAAAGCGGTGCTCTACTGATTTAACGCAATTTAACTGATTTAACACTTATCTAATCCCAGACGGATTTTACCATCCATGGAAGGGCTCACAAAAAAACATTACTGCTTGCGTTATCATGAACTAAACCTCTGACGTCATGACGTTTGTTGCCAATCTAGGCAGCTCCCTGGTGGTCTAGTGGTTAGGATTCGGCGCTCTCACCGCCGCGGCCCGGGTTCGATTCCCGGTCAGGGAACGAGTCTTTTAATAGACATTAAACCTGCTGTACAGAATTAAAAGCCACAAACATATACCTGCGTGCGGTTTGTGAATCGTCAGCCCTGAAGGTATAATACAAGGTTTTCTTGTGGTAGAGGTGGAACACGTTGCTTTCTTCTCCCTCTGGCCTCTCTGTTAGCTTGACAGTGAAGCACTGCAGAGGTAGACTCTCTGAAGCCACTTTATCCTGAAGGAACCAGAGTGAAGACATCAAACACAGGCGTCGTGAGTCAAAAACACCAATCTCGCCGTCAGCAGCAATATGCGAATAACAAGAATTTCATGCTTCAGGAAACAAAAGCAGGGCAACACTCAGACGTAAAAAGAAACAGAGAGAGCACAGAGAATCCCTTCATTAGTGTTCTGCTTGAGAGGAAAGGTTGAACAGTGGAGCCGTGAGCGGTAAGTACTTCTGTACTGCATTGGCCGGATGTAAAGAGGAAAATGGTTAGGCAGAGGTTGAGAGGAAATGCCTCTGTGGTTGAGTGTTTTGGGGCTGGTGCGGGAGACTCTGTGCCCCCTCACCTCACGGGCTGTGAAGGTGTAGAGCACCTTGTCTTTGAGGAGGAACCACAGACGCTTCCACTTCCTCTTGCTCTTCTTCCGGCGCTGCAGGCTGCCGCTCATGGTGGATCCCTCCACGGTAAGCGACATCTGATGAAATGCAGTCACACATTAGTCACACATAGAATAGACAGCTGGGCCTTTTGCGACACAATGTAACCCAGCAAAACTAAAAACACAAACTACAAAATAGCCACCATCTTTTCTGACAGCCAACCAGAAAGGACAACAAGGATATCACATGTAGTTATTTGTTTTATTGCAGGTGTAGGATTACATTGCAGTCCTGTTATTTTGTCCAACCCTAAAGACAGGAAGGAAGGGTCTCGAGGTGGATAGTGAACCCTACTGGCAGCTGTTCTGCACTACACACCAGGTCTGCAACATATCAGTTGTCATAGATGACAGACTCCATTCCACGCGCTTGATTACTGGTGGATCAGGTCCCTGGTGGTCTAGTGGTTAGGATTCGGCGCTCTCACCGCCGCGGCCCGGGTTCGATTCCCGGTCAGGGAACTACATTTATTTAATAATAGCAGCTGTTTGAATAACATCCACATCTATCACTTATAGTATGCCAGAAGGCAATTATGTTGAAAGTGGGCATGTGTTCACTCAAACTAAACACTGCAGTCATATCAAACCTGTCAGTCATCTTCATAACTTCTATTCCGTACATATTGTACAATGACGAGTGCAACTGGAGTTAATGCACTTGTGGCGTGCACATTTTTGTGATCGAATAGGTCCAGTAAACTGCCATATTGTCAAATTCATGTTTGAAATGAAAAAGTGGTACAGATGACAAGCGTAGGCCACCTGGTTGAGAGGGGAGGCGCTCTTCCTGCTCTTCCACAAACTCGGGGGCTGCAGGCTCTGGAAGACGGCAGAGAGGGGACGGCTGGCCCGGTGAGTCCGAGGGCTGGAGTTACCGCACGCCCCCGACACAATGCCACCTACACACACACACACACACACACACACACACACACACACACACACACACACACACACACACAGTTAATACCATATGAGGAAGAGTCGCACCAAGATTTTTCTTTCCGCTGCACTAACCCAACGAGTGAGCCACCAACACATACAGAAAAGCTGAGATTCACCTCTTTTTCTGAGCTCGGCATAGCAGTGGTCACACACTTTGGCCACCCTGTCTTTGAGGTACTTCAGTGGGCATCTGTTCCTGGAACAAGACCGGCACACCACCTGCTCACGGAGACAGAGTATAAATAGAATATTTGCCACCAACAGCAATAAATACTCTCACTGAATAATCAAAAGTCTATCAGGCAACTAGGATCATGAGTTTATTGGCTACATAGCAATTTCTTTCTTCCTTTCTTCTCTACCTCTAGCGCAGGTCAGCAATCTCCTAAAACTCCAGGACAGTGAAACACAAACAAGTCACAGAGCTTTTTGCGGTTCTGTGTATCTAACCTTTCCGCAGGCGTTGCAGTGGTGTCGTCTCAGTGTGAGGCTGAAGTCAGAGGTACAGTTCATGCACATCATCACATGAGAAACTGGCACCAGTACAGGAGCAGCCTCGCCCAGGGCCATCCACAACTTCTCACGGGCCTGCACATATAATGTATTAGATGAGGCGAGAATGATGTTCAGGTTTATAAGCAGACAATATATGCAAAACACACCTACACAATTTCTGAAACTAGGGCACCTCTTTGTCGAAACCAAAAACATACGTACAAAATAATTACACGTTTTACCTCTCTTGGAGAAGCAAACACTTTAGCCAAAACTATAGAAACTCTTCCAAAAATGTCCACATGTCAACTGCACACCACTGTGCTAAGCATGAAACACTATTATCAAGAGTATTTGTCATTTGTAGCATTCTGTAAATATAGACTATGAACCCAAATGCAATGGACAAAGACAATTGTCTTCGAGTGATCTAACAACCTCGATCTAAGATTCAAAGTGATCTAACAACAATGCACACACGTACAGGCTTTTAGTTTTGAATAGTATACAGATAAGTACCAGTGTTTGTGTCAATTGAAACACTTTTGCATAAATCATTTAAAAAGTAAACCCGAAGGAAAAATGTCTGTTCATCAAACAGCATTTATTTCCTTTTCCTACCTCACTGCAGGGTCCGCCAAACGTACAGAGTCCTGCAGCGTGGTCTGCTATGGCTCGACTCAGCGTGTGGAACCAGTCCTCCCTCTCTCCGACGGAGCTGAAGAGGGAAGCAGACAAACAATCACGCTGGATCTGGAATCGCTTTGGACTGGAGAAAAGGTGTCTTGGGCAAGTCACAAACAAATTCACACACGTTAATTATAATTTGAATTGAAGTTTCTTTTGCCATCAGATGCTCACCTTGCTGAGAGTATTATGGTGATGTCAGACACCTCAATCTTCAGACAGTTCAGCACATGGTCCAGAACAGGTTTGCTCACCTGTGTGAGGGCAAAAACACATCACAGGTCCACCATAAATCACTGGTGACGTTGGAAATTGTCAGAGGGATAAATGAGCGTACCTTCATCCCAGACAGAGATAGTGTGTTCTTAAGCCTGTATTTCCCATCCTGCTGAGGGTAGGTGTACAGCATTATATCGTTCATCTGGTAGGGAACAGAGAAAGAGGAAAGGAGAGGTGTATTATGTTAAATTTGAAGGAAGTCAAAAGAAAAACATAGGAGAAAAACTCCTAGTTACAAATATGAGTGAGCTATTTCGAATGTAATACCCCCAATTACCACAAGGTGGTGGTGTTACCTTGAGAGAAATATATACGCACACCACTTTGTTTATTCTTTCTTCCTTGAAAGCAACTTTCTGGGCCGGACTACCTCGATCATGTTTCCTTTCACAGCATTCACACATGTCTGTGCAGCCCCTCACTGCAACATTCCCATGTATCCACACAACAAAATAGGTGTTTATTTGCTTGTCTGACCAAAAGTATTGTGATCGCCTGAACACACTGAGAAGTCCATTGTGTTATGAGAGGCATTTCATTTCTTCCCAGACAAAAGAGATGACATCATTGGTCACACCTAATGTGTGCTCTAAACATCCGCTGGGGCCGTAAAGGCAGCATCCAGGAATTCTCCGCCCTACTCCGGGCTCCAGGCCTCCCCTCGCCCTCCCAGCCTCCTCCGGCTACACTGAGAACCGGGGCTGGGTGGAACCGGCCACCTTCACCACAACAACAACACAAACAGCCGCAGTTACGGGTTCGCTGGCTTGACCGGCCGGAGACAAAACAATGCGTGAGCCCGGGCCCTGCCGGCGACCTCTGGGCTGCAGCCACCGCAGTTCGTCTGCTCCACCCTCCAATTTACTCAAAGATTCCTCCCACAGAAACCCAACCAAGTGCCAAGTTAACATGCTTCACCAACGACTTTCCCAGACGAGACACAACATGCACGACTTGACCCCTCGGCACCTAAGACATCTAATTTAAACCGTGATATTTCATCTCGTCCACTAACCCTTCACCTCATTCACCTGCCTCTTCCACTCATACTCTCTTCCCTCTGGCGGCTTTCTTTACCGCATCCTCCTTCTAATCCTTTCCCTCACTCATTCAGCCCGCTTCTCCTTCTTCCCCAAGCCCAGGCTTGTGACATGGCGGCAGCTTCTCTCTGTCGCTGAGGTGAGTGATGGCTTTCATCTTCAATGTGGTCTGGATTTCTCTTTTCTTAAAAGCCCATAAAAAAAACACCTGACCCACTGAAGCTGTCAACCTCAAGGAAGCGAATGGCTATATAACCCTAATAGCCGAAAAGTACCAACCACCAACCCTTTTTTAGTTATCGCTCAACTGCAATTCTGTTTCGAGGGACCGGGAGAATGGAAGATTAAAAAAAAGGAGATAGATAAATCCATATCTTCACTTTATATTCAATTCGGATCAGCTAGAAAAAGCCCAAACCATAAATGCTGCTCCTGCGGATGTGTAGCTCCAGCATAATTCATAACATGAGACAGCACAGATTGCACATGGAACAATAGAGTAGGCTTCTCTATTTCATGTTATGTGTTTGTGTAGCACCACCAGCCCTCCTCCTCCGCCACCTCCTCCTCCCTGCATTCTACAGGGTGTCTGGCCTTCACTTTGCTGTCAGTCCCCTCCCAATACACAGGAAGTCAGCATCCAGTGACCCGCACCAAACATCCTGTAAGGAAGTGGGGCCCTGGAAAACAAGTCCTGAGAGGGGAGCAGAGGAGCGGAGAGGGAGGATTTCTCTGGATGGGTGTGGTGCCAAGTGGAGGTCTCACAGCCTTGGCCTCGTGCCCCCCACCCTCCCAACCTCACCTACCTTGCAGACCGGCCTCCACCCAACATTCCTCCATATTTTCATTGACCACGCTAACTGTGTGTTTGCTTCAACAATATGGCAGGTGTTTTCTACCAGCTTGGTCATTACAAACTCATGGTGTGCATCTGAAAATTGTTCAATCCCACAGAACTTTATCTCAAACTCCCGTGGAGACTCAAGGAAGAGATGTAACAAGCTAATGCTGAATATGCTGTCAGACAGTGAATGCTTTTTAACAACCTACAAGAATCTGTTCTTGTGTAGAGAGTTTCATGTGAAGATTGATGTTCCTCTCATATATGTCTGTCCAAATTGAAGCTAGAGTCAGATTAAAGACTGGAAACAGGGAAAGCATTGAGCATGGCTCTATCCAAAGGTAAAATAAAACATAACAACACCTCTGAAGCGCACTAATTAATACATTACATCTCGTTTGGAATAAATTGTAAATAAATATGAGGTTGCCAGAAAAACAAAGCCAGACTGCCCCCTCAAAAACCCAAATTGTAATTTTTACATAAATGAAATGAGCTGTGATTATTGAACATTAGAAGTGCTGGTAGGCATATTTGTTTTCATCTTCAGACAGAGCCAGGCAAGCTGTTTCCCTCTGCTGACAGTCTTTATGCTAAGCTAAGCTAATCAATGGTTTGCTGTCAGATATGAGAGTGGTATGGGTCGTCTCACCTAAGAGAGCTAATAAACATATTTCCAAAAAGTCTTGAACTATTAATTTAAAACTGTGGGAAGGAACAAACGGGCAAAACAGTATCGTAAAGTCTTAAACTCTCGCTAATACAGTCCAATAATGTGTCTGACAGAGTGATACGGGAAGAATATTACCAGAAACAGGTGTCGCGGCTGCCTGCTTTTCCTCGAGACCTTCATGAGTGTGCCTTCTTTGACAAACATCTGCCAAAAAAAAAGAAAATGCACAAAGAAAATGCATGAGAAAAGAACGTTTGTCTGTCAAATTGCAGCTTACATCCACTATTTTTTCCACCCATGTGAAGGTCCTCCAAATATTGTTCTTGCTAACAGAGCAATGTCCCGCTTTCTTGAGACAGTAACACTGGCCACATGGTGCTCACCCTTCCGGCCTTCAGGAGGTCCCTCTTGCCCTTCACGCTGTACTCTATGTGGACCAGACGCAGCAAGTTCTCCTGAGGGAGCGGAGAGAGCACAGAGATGGAGGGAGATTATCCAGTGATGGACGGAAGAGGAGACAAAGAATGAAACTGTCCCTGTTTGTCCGTGAATGAAAGGGAGGGAGGCGGAAAGGGATGTGATACTGAAAACTGAATAGGGGGGGACAGAGATAGAGGGAGCCTGTGTTTCCACTGTCTGTCAGCCTGTGCGTGTGCATCGTAGAAAAAAAGAAAAAAAAGTGTGATAAACAGACCAGACAAGCCAACGGGGAGGCACAGGGGATCTTGACAGTGAGAGGCGAGAAAAACAGTAGCAGGGGGGGAGGGGGTTGTAAATGATCTCCATGAACAGCTCATGTTTGAGGGGGAGCGTAAGTCATGCCCACCCTTACACTGCTCCCTTTGTAGCGATACACCTGGGACTTTCTGATGACATCGTCTTTCCTCACCCCTTGCGTTAATCAACAAGCTGCTGAGGCCGCCGCCAAAGAGGAATAGAGCGCTCCTTCACTCCAGCATGCCATTTAGAAGAGGGATTCAGACACAGCAGAAGCTCAGCTGTCTAACTTCTTCACGCTTGATCTCCATCCGAAAATTGCTCTTTCATTGCCGAGCCGAACATAAAGAGATGTCTCCATAACGGCACGCTGGGCTGTGAATATATCAGACTCAACGGGAGCCCAAC
This sequence comes from Myoxocephalus aenaeus, assembly GCA_038501785.1. Classification (NCBI taxonomy): domain Eukaryota; kingdom Metazoa; phylum Chordata; class Actinopteri; order Perciformes; family Cottidae; genus Myoxocephalus; species Myoxocephalus aenaeus. The sequence goes on along the minus strand of JBAMJR010000043.1, from coordinate 2,132,315 downwards.
AGTCCGAATGTTCTAAGCACACGGAGCGTATCCAGAGCAAACTCACCCCCTGCTTCAGATTGTCATTGGCCTGGTCCGCCACCTCGGACACGATCACCAAGGCAGCTGCAACACAAACAGAGAAAGAAAGAGGGAGATTTATGCGCAGCCCAATTCAATTAAGACACACTCAGTGACTGTGACTCAACAAATAGGGCCTGACACATGTAGAGCAGCTGCAGTGCCTGTATGTCAGTATGTCTTTGATTGCTGAGAAAACATCACCATTATGGTTCTGGTTATTGTATCTAGTTATATTCTGCGGGTTTACCTTGCGTGTCCTCGTATTCTTTTGAATCAGGAGAGAGGTTGTTCAGGTAATCTAGAGAGGACACAGGAAAATATCATTTAAATGCAATGTGACATTTTTTGTAACTGTCTGCAAAAGTACATACAGCTTGGATCTCTTAAAGCCTTGGGTAGAGAACTCCATTGTTTTGGCCCGAAGCTTTAAAAAAAAGGCTCCAAAAAACTGGCAGCAGAGGACCTAAGAGGCCATATAGAGGATTATAAAACTACCAAAAATCAGTAATGTAGGCTTGTCCCAAAAGCATGAAGAGCCATGTAAACATGTAAAAGAACCCCAGAACACTAACGTCGGGTGATTTTCACCCACGTGATTGTGGTCACATGATTTTCATTGTGTTGCTGCTGTCTGAGTTGCGTGGGTCCTCGGGTAGCTTCAGTCTGCTCACTGACGTCATCGAAGGTTTTCGTGCTCCCATCCCTGTTTTTTCAACAGTCACGTGTTCGGGTGATTTTCACCCAACGTTATAAAAAAAAGGGAGACTGTGCCTTCACCGGACAAGGCTCACATGTGCCAGGAACGGGTGGACCGAAGACCAAGTTTCCAGCTCCATTATTCTTTTTTTTGTAGAATTTTTCATTAACGATTGCCTAGTCTTTGAGCCCCCATGACATATAGATGTTCTATATATATAGGGGAAAATAAAAGAATAGTACTTCAATTTGCCATGTATTGTTGTATTTCAATATATTTTTATGAGAAGTATTTTTTATTGAGTAAAATATGGCCGACGTTAGTGATGGTGTTTCTAACTGTTGAGTTAGTGTTCGAGGGTTAAAACCATTCCTGATCGTGTGCTCTCTCGTTCTTGTTCTAGTTAAAAGCCGACCAACAGAGTTCTGAATTAATAATATAGCTCACTCTTATCTACATGTGCTACTGTTGTATTGCGTTTTAGCAGTTATTATTATCCCATAATTGCTACTACTGGCCTCAATGTCCATTATTGGTGCAAAAAAAATGACACAGTGCTTGTTTTAAATATTACTATGCACATGCATGGGTTTGTGTGTTACCTGTGAGGAGCATTCGATATTGAAGCACTCTCACAATAACCTGCAGCAGCTGGTGTTTCAGTGGGACTTCAGCTTCCTCTGGGCTTCTCTTCTGCACACACAAAGAAAGTGAGGTAAATGTACAGATATCACCACTTCACAAGGGTTATACAAACGTCTGACAGATACTGTAAAGACGCAGATTATATGCTTGAATGTGACACATTGTATCCCATATTAAAAGGTGTTCATTTATTGATTAAAAAAAAAGCAGAATACACAACTGACATCAGATCGTTCTGCGGAATAAAATGATGGTGAAATGAAAAAAATCGTGTTCATTGTGATTTCCAATCGAAGGACTTCGGGGCGTCTCTGAAGTGCACCCAGAGAAGCACAGCTCTGTGAAGGTAACCTCCATAACACGCTGCTGCAAGTCAAGGTCACAAGTGACCACGGGGACACTATCGGACTGGACGACCTTCACGCATCTCTCCAGCACACACAAAAAAACCTGAACAACTCCCATTCTTCGTCTCAGAGTAGTCATTTGCAGGTGAAAGGGGACAGAAATTCGCACAATCAAAGAGAGCTTTAGAAAATCAATCAAGATCTAATTGTCTCTGACAGGTATTTATGCCCTGAGCGGTGGAGGAGCAACAGGGGACAAGGCACGAACACACACACACACACACACACACACACACACACACACACACACACACACACACACACACACACACACACACACACACAAACTGTCTCTTCTAATCCAATGAAGTCCTCGCCTTCATTAGAGAGGCACAGATAGCACCCTGCGGGAATCGGCATCTTCATCTTATTTACACTGCACACACACAAGAGCCCACGCACACACACACACACACTGAACCCATCTCAGACACATTCACAAACATACAATATATTATTGATGATACACACACACACACACACACACACACACACACACACACACACACACACACACACACACACACACACACACAAACACACACACACACACACACACACACACACACACACACACACACACACACACAGACCTCTCGGGCTGGCGATGAGATAACACTGATTTGGGGAGGGATGGGAGCCAAGTTAAACGCTCCACTCTTTGTCTTCATAATCACAATCTGGAGTGCAAAAGAAAATGATGCTTCTTTTATTGAGCGGGCCATCATGAATACTAGCTTCATTTAATTTATTTCTCCGTCTCATCATCCTTTTCTCCTTTGTCTTCAGTCCTCAGCAACAACCTCTCTTCACTTCTCTCACTTTTCCTCCCCCACACCCTTCCTCGTCGCTCCTGATCACTGCATGATCCATCGAGTACAATATTAACCAACTCTTCATTATTAAACCCACTTGGCTTCAGCATTTCCGCTCTCTTCAAGTGTCGCTTGTAAATTGTCATCCAATTGACACTTGTTCAGAGGAAGTGGTTTTCCAGAGATGGTAATTAGCGTGTGGTTTGTTTGGGTGAGCGAGCCAAATGGAGGAGGAGAGAAGAGGGAGCCGTCTGATGCCCCGTGCTGGGAGATAAACACACACACACACACACACACACACACACACACACACACACACACACACACACACACACACACACACACACACACACACACACACACACACACATATATTTCACACTCTGTCACATACACACATACACAACTGATCTAATTGGGGAGTTGTAAAGGATGCTGCTTCTCTAATTAGCTTCTGTCTGCCTCATTGCCCAGCTGCCTTTACAACGAATTCACTCCATTGCTCTCTCCCTCTATCGCTCTCCGTCCACCTGCTGCACAGCCTCCTCCTCTCCTTGTGGGCTTCTTGCACCAGAGAACGCACACAGGCTTTGCGCGAACACCGACTACGACATTTATATGAATCCAAGATGATGTGCTTTGGAAAGAGATCTCCTCAGCACATTCTTTAAAAAATAAAATAAAAAATAGTTTCACAGGATCCACACAATTTCTGTATGCAGTACAACGAGGAGCAAACACTCTCACACCAACACAGACTCACACATCACACTCGGTTGGCCAATGTTTGTCGATGGTGCGGTAAACAAGCGACTGGCTGTGGAGAGGAGGCTCTAAGGCCTGCAAGGGTCTAGCTCTGATCTGATCATCGTCTGTGGCTACTTCATCACTGTCGTCACCACATCCACAATGAAATTACGACCACTTACATTCTGGCTTGCGAAGGAGCAGGAGGGCGGAGAGGAAAGAGACGTGTTGAGGGAGCTGCAGGTTTAAGTCTTAAGTCAAAGGAAGAGAATGAAATGGGAGCATTTTGGAATTCACCAAAAAAGAGTTGCAAGAAGTTAATTAAAACAGCCAAATCAGTACTTCCACTCCAATGAAGTATAATGACGTGTGAAGCGTCACGCAACCGACAGATAAAGGACTGCCGTCACTCTCAGTTGTAAATAGAGCATCTCATGACCCATATGATCCTCCTTGCTTCTCCCTCGGCCCTCCTTCTCGCTCATTACAGTGAGGTCACACACACCTTGCAATTCCCAAGGCAGTGCTCCGATTCAACGCAGGCATCCATCACACACACACACACACACACACACACACACACACACACACACACACACACACACACACACACACACACACACACACACACACACACACACACACACACACACACACAATGTACTGGTGTGGGGAGTTCAGTCCTCAACTCATACACTTATATGCAATATGGGAAACGTAAATACAATCTGCGGTGTGGTGAATCGGCCAGCCGACTGAGAAAAGGTTATTGAATATGCCTTTGGGTGTTCATTTTAGAGGTGTGAGATGAATCACAGTCTTTACGTGGACCCAAGTGAGGAGTAGCAACACAACAGACCAACCTTTCTGCAGAGGAAAATGTCAACTTGTGCCCTTAAACAGGAGGATATCCTTTCATGCATTTATCCTTCTTTGGAAACCAACCCTTTTATGACGACTCCAGATAGCAATTAGTGGTTTATGGTGTGAGAAAAGAGATGTAATATCAACTTCATGAGGCTAAAGTGAAGAGGCACATTATTGAATTTGATCAAGGTTATCAAGGGCAACATTATTAGCTGAGTGTGTGTAAGATACTAAAGGTCAGTTTAACGGTTTACAGGCTCCATCTCTCACCTCCACTCCCTCCTATTTACATTAGCTCCAGTAACGTCTGCCAGAGCCAAAGTCTTACTGGGAAGGGGCAGCTGCCTCTGAATATTCATGAGCGGAGACAGTTGGTGCCTTGTCCGCTCGCTTTTCTTATCAAACTAGAAACGCCTGGAACCATTGTGGCAGCCACTCACAGTGAAGCGTGGAACTGGTAATGTGTACATTTGGGGAGAAAGGTGCCGAGTTGAGCAGGTTGCTTTGTAAAATCTTAACTTTAACAAAAAACAGAAGCCTGGTTAAGACTCTCATTTAGTCTTTCTTCGCCTTTCTAGGCTGCCTTACTCCTGTGTGCTGCTGCACAGTGGTTTTATACTCTGTCAATTGGGAATCAATTCTATGGAGCAAGACACAGCTGCATGGAAATGAGAAATCTATTGATGTATCTCAGTGATCTTATCTATTGGCTCTCTTAATATCCTGTCTTTTAGTTAAAAATAGTCAATTGCATTGTTACCAGCATGGACTATACCTATTCCTGTTAGACAAAAGGATGAATTGTTGCTTAGGTCGGCCAGGCACACAATCTGTGGATGGCTTTAGAATGAGCTGTTTTTTGTGAATTTTAATCCCTACACCTAAATCCCACTTCCCTGTCTCCAGGAAGTAAAAAGGATGAAGAAATCCACGCTGGACAAAAGACGAATATTTGGTGTTGAGCGGGTATAAAATATGCGAGCATGACCGTGGAAAGGTCAATCCCGTGGAGAGGAGCAGGATTGAGGGTTTTTTGGAAAGGCCATTATATCCCCCGTGAAGCTGGGTGACAAAATCTAAGTTGCGAGTTGCTGAGTGAGTACCAGGGAAATACCAGGTTCAATCTCTGCTCCGTGGAAACAAACACACGGCTTCACTTTCCCTCCACAAACAGAGAAACTAAAGCCGAGATTTGAATATGTGACTGTCAAAATACGTCTTCCAGTTAACCTACGAAGGGGGGGATCTTTTGGTGTTAAGCAGTGCTCCGAATCCACATTCAGTATGCCAAATAATAAGTTCAGTGTTTTACCTCAAACGTCTTGACGATGTTGCCGAAGGCCGGGTTTTCCCTGCAGCTGTCCTCCAGTAAGGACATGCTGCGATCATACTCTGAGATAAAGGTGTCAAACACCCCAAAGTCCTCCCGACGTGACAGGATCACATCAACTACCCGTTGGCTCTCCTCCCTTCACAAAAAAAAAGGAAAATCAGAGATTAGGAATGTTGTCTTTAGTCATTTCGTGTGAAATACAAAGTATGTAATGGGCCGAGCATCCCAAGAACCTGCAGCTTGTTTTCTTCCCCTGAACCAGCCTAATTCTCCCTAAATTACTGTTTTCCCGCATTTTCCATAATGATACTCGACAACCTTGAACAGACATTTTGTTTCCAGTTGTAAATTGTGTGAGAGAGTTTAGAAAAACACTATTAATTGTGGCTGCACAATAATATGGTCTCTTATGGATAATTATCTGTCCCTAGGAATGTTTGAACAAGTTTTTGCTGAGAGTTTCCAAATGCTAATGCACTACCATTGATGTTTTAGTTTAAAGGAATTGAATAAGGAAAATATACTTATTTGATTTCTTGCCAAGAGTTAGACGAGGAGATTAAAAATCTTAGCGAGGCACAAATGTGAAGTGCTGGTCGGACATAGGCTTGAGACAAGCTAGATGTTTCCCCCTGCTTCCAGTATTTAGTAGTGCACAGACATAAGAGTGGTATAGAATTATGAATTTCTCCAAGAATGCAAATAAAGGGTTATTTCCCAAAATGTAAAACTATCCATGGGAAGAAAAAAAAATCAGCAAGAATGTGAAAAGCACACCGCCGATGCTTTAAGAGTTTGTCAATGACTTGCTCCGAAGCTCTTCAGTGTGGTGGAGTTTGCCGCCATGCAAAGCCTCCTAGTTGAAGAATGACCTCTCAAATTATTAAATCATCTTGCCGTGTTTTTAAAAGCAGGGTTAAGATAGTTTAGAGTAATTATTGTGACCTCAGTGGAGAATGAATGATGGCGATAGCTCAAGTCTCTTTCCTCTGCATACTACAGCTGTCTGTCTGAGTTTCAAGGGTATTGCGGCTACATACTAAATCCACCATTATGAAGACTGAGCATCAACTATAGTGCACAACAACAGACCCCAGCCAAACCAACGGTAATGTCCATGACGTTTCTTACCACTGACTAATGCGTTCCTCCAGCTCAGTGAGGATGCTGCTGTGGAGGGTGTAGACCTGGGGGAGCGCGCCCAATATCTCTCCTAACCTCTGCTCCTCCAGCACAGGCTCCCCTTCCTCACCCACCGCCGCCTCGGTCACTGCGGACCTAAAGTCCTGCACAGGGGAGGGAAACAAGAATTTGTGACGAGAGCTCTTTAATAACACAAAAATGTGGGATAGAGAGAGAGACAGGAATGGAGGAAATGGTTGTTGGGTGAATTAAAAGAGGGAGTGAGGGAGAGCAGGAGACATGAGAGGCATTGAGGAATGAGGAATGGAAAGGGGAGACAAATGGAAGGAAGGAAGGAAGGTCAGATCCTCCTAAACATCCTTCCTGCCACCCTCCCTTCAAATCACCTCAGTACCTTCTCGCCACTTTGGGCTCTGTCCAGGCATTCAGGATAGGCGGCACTGCTTGCACAAGAGTTACACACCAGGTGTTGTTGCATAAAGACCTTGGTACTCAATGACACAATGCTGTTTTGTAGTCCCCACTTTTCTCTGTAGACACAAGCTGAAAGATGCACTGATATGCAATGAATTCAGGTTCAAAGAAGCCCATTCAGAACACATAAAACATAAGCAACAGGCATTAATAGCTGCAGCCTCAGAGACTAAGAGGACTAAAATGAGGAGTTATGGCACATGGGAGAGAATAACCAGGGGAGAGGTTATTTATCTACTCAGCAAATTAAGACAATAAATGGTTAAAAGGTAACTCGTGTGTCAACATCCTTTAAAAAAATCTCAGTTTTCCCTCTGGGGCAAAGCTGTCTGGCAGCACTTTATAATAACTAAACGCTATTTAGCATCAGTTAAGCATGAGTAAACACTTAATTCATCATTTATGAAGCATTGTTCCTACATGAACATTAGTATGCAATTCATAAACACAACATTTATAAAGTATGAAAACCCAATCATTAAACGCATAATAGTCAAGCTTATTAATCAATAATAAAACATGTATAACTGTGTTTGTTTATGACTTGCATACTAATGAGTTACTACTAAGTGTTCATGTTGGAACAATGCTTTATAAATGATGAATTAAGTGTTTACTCATGCTTTACAAATGATAAATACCGTGTATTATACAGTATAACTTCTGCGTGTCTGAAAGGGATAAGTGTCTGGAGACCATCTATTCCAGTTCTGAGTAAAGCACAGACATAAAACAAATAGAGTTGTCCCAGTCGGCCGCGAGATAATGTGGTGACACTGAGCCCTTCAGAACATGCCGTTCATCATGCACAATCAATGGCGTATGAGTTAACATTCATCACATCTGCCGGGGAGAAGAACAGTAACGGCTCTGGTTGGCTCTGTCTCCCAGGTTACACACACACACACACACACACACACACACACACACACACACACACACACACACACACACACACACACACACACACACACACACACACACACACACACACACACACTCAGGACCATGAATGAGAGAAGCTTTGCTCTCGATTTCGCCGGACCACTCTCCACCTTATCCCTATTTCCCTCACGTAAGGCAGGTCAAGAAGCAACGCTAAGCAGTCGGTAGAGCATCCAGTCATGCTCGGCCATAACTCAGCACACAGAATCAGTTCAGAGGTCACGGGCTACAAACGAGAAAAAATAATAAGTCTGAGCCGCACATGTTGAAGCTGTTACAGGGAAAGTCCTTAAAAAGAGGAGCACGGCCTCCCTTCCTATGTGGAGACAGGGTCTGGAAATTCTTTGTATTCTTGTTATTCCTTATCAAACAATGGAACAATAGCCTCTCACTTAACGCTGCTCCTGTGTCCCCCTCCTCCAGTGTTTGTGCATGTTGGGCCACTGGAGTGTTTCCCAGCTGAATTGCTCAGTTTCATGCTAATTATGACATCAGTCTGCGTCTAACAGTAACTAAAATGTTGAGACATCACGGTTTGAAGTTTGAAGAATAATAAGACCCCAACACTGCACCGATGCATTATGCAACAGCATGATGAAAAAGCCTTCAATGTCACCTTTGAAAGGCGGCAAAAAGATTAAATTAGGTGGTATGGTAACACTGAAGAAGAGCGCATCAGGCCAAGGTTACTCAGTGTTGTTTTAAAGTAATATCCTGTTTAAACAGATAATTTACTATGAAAAATTGATTAATTGGTTCAGGCTACACAATCAAAACGTCACTTCTGCGGCACATTGACTTGCAGTGTATATTTCTGTCTGTGTTTTGGCATGCAGCAGCTAATTAGTATAATTGAGCATCATGATGAGATTGCAGATTTATGATTATTAGAGCCGTCCATTGCATAATATTTGCATTACTTGCTTAATGACATCACATTACACATTACACTAGGCAGCTGCTTTTGTATCCACATCAGGCTTTCATAAATCATGAAGAGAGGCACACATAAGACATTCAGGTTATGACCTTGTTCAAGGTTATAAGGTTCAGGCTGACTGATGGGCTTTTCTGGGTTCAATGACTCGACCTGTCAGAATTGTACTGGCAACCATCACCTTAATAGCAACTTCTCCATGCCATCCTTCAAAAGCTGCTTCCTATCTGACCTCTCCTGTACGACTTTCCTTTCTGATTATAATTTGTGTGATATTTTTGGTAAATATCCTTCTTTGTTCCTAACTCTGTGGGGATTTGGATCTTCTTTTGACAGGCAGTGAGTGAGAAACGGTGGAAATAGATGACAACCGTTGGTAGTGGTGCATTACCACAACTCCCCTGTAAACCTCTGGACTATACAAAATAAATTGAATGGAAGTGAATTCATATCGTAGAACACAACTTTAACATCTCTTGAGCTTGTGTTAACCACAGATCTTACTTCAGTCATCTAACCAAAAACACATTAATTAAACCAAATGACTTTTAAAAAACTGAGATTCACAGGTTTTAGGTCTCATTCCTGCAGCCCTCTACCAGGGGCTCATACCGTGAACCCAATACAACAACGATGAAAGACCTCGACAGCCTTTTTGTGACCTTTAGGTGGCAGTTTGCCAGCTGAGTTGAGTACATATCCGTTGAGTAAGGACACAAGGACAGCATCAACAACTGCGCCTGGTGCACGCACGCTGCGTCATCTTACAACTGACCACTCCAGAGTGCAACATGTCAACTTTGTCAAGACCAGGAAGTAGATCTTGCTGCAACAACACTGATAAACCTGAGCAGAGCCTTACAACAGGGGGGTGGAGACAGAGACTATGGAGCAGACACACAGGATATATGATGTTATCAGTAGGGTTTCAAGAAGGTTTAATAGGCAGGAGACATTTAAAGCCAATGTGACACCCTTCTTTTGTGTCGGCGAAGCTTTTCTTACCTGTTGAAGGTACTTGAGGGTACTGACGTGTCTGAAAACAGAAAGAGTGAAAGACAAAATTGAATTACGCCGTGAAAAACAAATTCACAAATATTCTACACAAATACGTTAATCTTTCTACAAGACTCATTAAATGATCTAAATTATGCATGATGATAAAAAAAGTGCTGAGCAAGGCTGGTGTGTTTTAATAAGCTACGCGAGACACTTGTGTAATTGGCTGTCAGTTACTCTGCACACACGACGAAGTAGCTGAGGAGCAGGGGAGATACAGTTGGAAGGAACAGGAGAGTAGATACAGGGCCACGAAAAGACAAAACATCCGATGTTTGTGTGCGATGACTGACATGCAGGGGAAGCGTGCAAATGGGGAAATCCACCAGCGGGGAGGGGATACTCACAGCCTCTCTGAGTCGACGAGCTCTTTGGCGACGTAGAACGCTCGGGACCGGCCATCAATCTGGGGGACAGCGCGAGAGAACAGCGGGAGATGAATGAACACAGCTAATGTTTAAAGGCTCTCTGGGGGCACTTATGCCTGTCAAACATTAATAGGAACAGCTACGCAGCAGCCAGGAAGACTGGCAAAAAAAGCAAATTCACTTTTTTAATTTCTTTCTGTCAAAATAAGACTGATTATTCCATTAAAGTACTGCATGGACATGACGCCGTTCTCAAATACGGGACTTTTAAATGCAGATGCATTATGTATGAGAGGCTGTGTGTGTGGCGACAGCAATGCTGCCCATTGATTGAGAGGCTAATCACAGGGTCTCAAAACATCCGAGCCAAAACATAACATTGAAGCCATTTAGGGGTTTACCGGCAAGGCTCCTCCTGTGCTTTGTCAGTGTTATTTTTTCCTATGTGGGGCATTTCACAAACGCTGCATCAAAAGAACGCTGATCCTCATTTCCTCGAAATAAAAACAAAACACAGTTCAATTAAATTAAACTGTTCCTGAGGCCAACTCCAGTCTCTATGGTCCTCTTTTCCTCTCTGTTTTATCCTCAATTTATTGTATTTTTAATTACTTGAAGAAGAAGAAAACAAGGAAATGTGTCTCACATGATGGGAGCTGTGGCCTGATATTTTTATGGTAGCAGGACGGGTGGAGTCCATCTCTCAGCTACTGTAAAATGGCTGCCGTTTACTGTACGGAAGTCTGGGGAGCTTGAGGGGATACATTTCAACGAGCTTGATCTCAAGTCCCACGTAAAGCTCCACCAAAGCAATGTAGGCTGGTGAATGTGAGCCATAGCTCTCACAATCATCTTCCCACAGAAATGAGCAGTCATTATCATTAGGTTCTGTTGCTCACATGCTATGGTGTACTTTTTATTCAATTTATTCAATGACGACTGTTATTAACTAGACTTGCAGCAGCATATTTTGATCACGTTGAATTGTTGTGCCAGTCTGGAGCTAAAAGGATTGATTTAACCACTTCTACCTTGCTTTCATTCGTCTCTGAGCGCCATATCTCACCTGTTTGTCATAACTCGGCTCAGCCACCCCCTCTTCCTCCTCTGACGTACGCCCGTGGTCCTCGTCCGCTGACAGCCCAGCAGAGACCGGGTTCATTGGGAAAGGCTCTGTGTAGGCACTGCCAACGGAAGAAAAGGCCGTATGAACACAGCAAAACAGGACTATTAAATATTAAATACTATGACACCATTTACACTACCGCACGTGTTGAACGGCATCGCTTAAACCATAGAGGAAGACACTGAATGTTTTCAGTTGGGGACGAGAAGGAGACATTGATGAGACTTATTCCAAAGAGCAAATTTACGTTCAATCTTCGCCGCAGCATATAGTCTCAAAACACTGAGCAATAAGCCCCCTGTACTATAAATATACGCTTTTCCTGTGTGTGTCTCTGAACATTTCCACTCCTCATATGGCGTCCTCAGTGGACCGCTGTAATCTCTTTCATCATTAGTTCTTCTCACAGATGCCGCAGTTGTGTTCGTACACTGGTAATCCTTTTGTGTGCGGCTGTACCTGAGGGGGGCACGCCTTAGGTCACTTCACATGTAATCCCTTTAAATGCTACCTGTGGTAATTATTATTGTCCTCTGGCCCATTAAGACCCATTCAGTGTGTTTGACTAAACGCACATTGCCACAATGATAATTGGATAACAGGTATTCTCAAAGCAGCCAGCGTGTCATATAGCTGTTTCACAACAAATGGAAAGATTATAGAGCATACCTGTTTTTTTTCTATGACAAATGTCTACCTGTGCAGAACATGTTTAACAACTTCTTGTTCTTTGATTCGATTAAAACAAAATCGTGTAATTTCATCCATTTTTGATTTAATATGAATTCAATGAATACAACAGACAACAAAAGACATCAGAACATCAGAAAAATGGGCAGTATTTTATAAGGACTTGTCAAACGAGTTACGACTTAACGGATGTTACTATCTAGAGCTGCAGCGGCGAGTCCATTTATCTTTCAGTCAATATTTTTCTCATCGATTACTGGTTTTAAGTCCTTTTGAGCAAAAATACCAAACGCTCTCTGGCTCCAACTTCTCACTTGTGAGAATTAGCTTCCTTTCTTTTTCTAATGTGATACTAAACTGAATATATTTTAGTTTTGGCCTGTTGGGCAACAACACAAGCAATTTGAAGACGTCTCGTAGGGCTTACGGGTATTGTTATTGTTCACCTTTTTTCAGGCATTTTACAGATAATAATGAATGTTTGCCCCGATGTCCTTAACAGCTCCCTGTGTGTGTCTCTCTCTCTCTCTCTCTCTCTCTCTCTCTCTCTCTCTCTCTCTCTCTCTCTGTGTGTGTGTGTGTGTGTGTGTGCAGAGAGTAGACGGCTATTAGAGGAACAAAGGTTAACAGAGTTACCCACCGGACTTCATCTCCATTCAGTCGCACTTCATGAGGTTTACACTACAAACACACACACACACACACACACACACACACACACACACACACACACACACACACACACACACACACACACACACACACATAGACACTCATCAGCCCTATTGGGTGGGCTGAAGAAAGCTCCTACAGGCCATTACTCATGTTTGACCTCAGAGCAGACAGATCAACCTGATGTGGGCTCCTGGGTGATGTTGGGATGGAAAGAGGAGGGATGGGTCTTCTTTGAACTAATTCTTAAGGTCTGATTTATTCTGAGAGTGAGGGGAATTCCTTCATATGTTCAAGAAGAATGCACCGCAGATTCTCACCTTCACCTTTTCACCCTTGACCATCGACAGCACAATCTCTGAAAACACGCCTTCTGTGCTGTAATGGATGGTTGTGTCCCATTTAGAGTAATGTCTCCCCGAAAGGCCGAACAGAAAACTGAAAAACAATTACTACAAATAGTTGGATTGGAATAGTTTCTTCTTTGAATTACATCTCACTTTTCTTTGACAGAAAACAATTAAGTTGGATTTCTTCTAAACCAATACAGCTCATTTCCTACCATACAATCCCAAACATAACGTATATTTAGCTCTAATCAGCTTCAGATGATAACGTGTCCATACTCAAATCTGCGGATATGTTGTATGGTAATACGTGTAGCCCTTTAACAAGACCATTAAGGTGATGCTATTATTCCAGCAGATTGCAATGTCTTTTATAACATGGAGTTAAATCTACTGTGTCAGATTCAGAGGAGAACACAATGACTCTCTGTGAAAAAGACCTGTATTCCACCATTCTCCTGTGTATTTGATGATGCCTGTAATATGTAATTCAATTGAGCTCAACAGTCAGTATTGAAATATATATTAGGTGCAATCAGACGGGCCTTTTTCAACTTGTAACGGCACTATTATAAGAAATAATAGCAGCTGAATCGGTTCATTAGCCTGCTAACAATAGACAATTGGGATACTAATGGGGGGGAGGAAGAGATTGTGGGTAGTTTTTGAATTGTTTGCTCCTTTTAGTGCTGATGATTACGTGTAGCCTGTGGCTGTTGTGCTGCTGCTTTTGTGACAGTGTGTGATGAAGTGATTTGTGAAGACGGTGGCGCTCCGACGTCTTGGATAATAATAACCCCACATCATGTGATTCAGGATCACATATGTGATATAACCTCTGCTCACTTGTTTAACACACTATGCCACTGTACCAAGAGTACTTTGGGGGGGGGGGGATGAAGTGGGAGGCTGGAGGCATTCCTGACCAATAGGAGCAACTATAACGGCAGACCTGGCATTCCTGGTGGTACCACACCTCCTCTTGTTGTTCAAGGGACAGTCTGTGGGAACCCCCACTCTTCCGCGGTGACCCCCTTCTCCTGCCTCCGCCCTATCTGTCCTCTCCCGTCTCCACCTCCCTGACTCCCGCCAGTGCCCCGCCCTCGTCCTGCATTTCCTGTAAACAGACTGGTGGGAAGCTCCTAGGCTGGACACTTCCTCCCCGGGGATGACCTGGCTATGACCTCAGAGCGCATGGCACCAGGCCTGGCGAGCCAACGACACGCCCTGTCCACCACCTCGCCACACAGCACACAGCCACCACCCAGTACAACAATGTGCTTAAGATGGCTCCCTCATCACTAATAACGCTAACAAAACAGTGGGTGGAGGAGCTGTTTTAGAGGCCATGGCTGGGGCTCTGTCATCACTCTGAAGAGGTTTGTGTTTACAAGTTTGAAGTGAAAATTACACCAAAGGGTAAGCTAGAAATGTACATTTTTGCACACATTAGCAGTATGGTGCTGAACACAACGCCATAGCTGTGTTTACTAGGGGCAACGACACATCTGCAGTCTACCTGGAATTGCTTAAAGTTGACGTAGAGAACACCTAATGGACTGCAAGTTGAGCACAATCGAAAATCCTGGGCTTTCTTTGCTAAAACGCCTCATTTGTTGCTACAAGGCTACTTGGCGAGGGCAATTCTGCTGAGACTGCATAATCAGCAGGAGCCTCATCTTTGATAAAGCAGCACTTAGTTGTAACTTAGTGTGCATGCACATATATGCATATACACAAGCACACACACACACACACACACACACACACACACACACACACACACACACACACACACACACACACACACACACACACACACACACACACACACACACTTTGGTTGGGTTTGAGATGAATCATTAGTGTGCCTGTTCTTTTTCCACTGTACACTGCTTGCTAATGAGCATGTCTCTATGCGCACTATGCATGTTTGTGCTGAAGTAATGTCTGAATGGTGCTATACATTAATCACACAAAGTGGAAACCAGCCAAGCCATAGGAACAGCAACTTTGTGAGTTCTTCTTAAAATGCATGCCTGCCACTGTTGGCACGGCCCTTTTGTGTGCAGTGCTCTGGGGCCGTTCGGTCATTTTCCTCACCGCAAAAATCCACTTTATTCCTCTGTGGGTCTAAAACCACGTTGACTGTTGAATGTGTTCCCAATAAATCACTGCCATCATCAGCTCGGCAACTATGGGACAGCGGCGAAGTCGAGCTTTGAACAGAGTTTATTGTAAGACGTACACACAGAGGCAGGGACAAACACCTACACTAACTACACATGCCTTGCATTGAGTGTATACACACATGCATACACTCACACTCAAATAAACATAAAAAAGCCCAGTA
Source organism: Myoxocephalus aenaeus (assembly GCA_038501785.1). Taxonomy (NCBI): domain Eukaryota; kingdom Metazoa; phylum Chordata; class Actinopteri; order Perciformes; family Cottidae; genus Myoxocephalus; species Myoxocephalus aenaeus. Next base: position 2,116,627 of record JBAMJR010000043.1, on the reverse strand, counting down.
TAGTATAGACACACCAAAGAATGGCCCTGGCAACGGAAGTGTCTCCAGGGGGAATGCGGTCAAGGCAAAGCGACAGGATAGATAGGTTCTTTGCATCATTGTGAGTTGTGTGAGACTTTCACCACACAATGATCCACATCGATAACATCACTGGGAGAAAAAGAGCCCTCACTGAGGGACCATTGTCCTGGGAATGGAAGGGTTTCCAAGGTTGAGATATACGTAAAGTGTAAAGTACACTGTACATAAACAGTAAGGAAATCATGGTATAGAGTCTACTGCTGCACAGACTGACTGCAGGAGACAAGCTGTATGGGTGTGAAAAGTTGTATAAATTATTTTAACTGCAAGCTGAAACCTTCTCCACATACTATAATATATATATATATATATATATATATATATATATATATATATATATATAATGGTGAAATAAGCTAGCTGCACATACAATAGAAACAAAGGGTAGCAGAAGAAATAAAATAAAATTAAAAATGCAGAAGAATTTTGCCCCAAGAATATCTTAAGCCTTTCAAGAAGCTCTTGGTAATGGCCTGTCTATTTGACTACACACAGGTCATCAAACACAACTATTTTATTAGGACTGGGGAAAGACTGTAGCCCGTAGTGGCTAAAGCTGAGACGCAGGCCGGGGTAATTTTGTCCAGTCTGACCACGGTGATTCCTCACTCTATCACACACTGCAGTAAATCCCGCGGCCCCTTAAGGGTCCAATGAAAGAGAAGCACTCGGGAGAGCTACTTTAATAAAAGCCCTCCTAAACTTAACAATAAGTGTCAGGTACAGGAGAGCAATTACACCAGAGCTGCTCTTGCTCCCTTTCTCCTGTTCATATACTTCCCCTCCCCCTCGACCTCCTCTATATGACTTTTTCCTCCTTGTATTATTTCTTACTCTTTTGCACCTTCATATTAACACATCCCCTCCCTTTTCTCTCTCACATTTGTCTCATCCTTCTCCACCTCCTTGTGTGAAAGGAACTCCCCCACATTTCTTCACTTTTAATTGCAACCCATAATGAGTGTGAGGAGTAACCTGCGCTCAGTGAGCTAACCAATCGCCACGACCTGTTCTATCACAGCAGACTTGCATTGGGAGCAGCGGCACCAGATGCGACCTCTTAATCCACCAAATGAAAAACAGGAGTAAGCTCTCCCACAAGACATTGTCCATCTTCCCAAAGCCAGGGATGCCTGACACAGAAAGCTGCTCATCTCTCACTGAACACTTTTCTTGAAGAGGGAGATCCGATTCTACCCAGCCAGGTACCCTCCGCTCATCTGAGATACAGTGTAGGAATTAATGTCAGCTGTTCAGGGGTCAAGATTGCCTTTCTGAGGAGATAACAACTCAGCTGACTATTTTAAGAGTGGTTCCAGAGATAAACATGCTCGCCTCTTCTATAGACTACAAAGTGAACATGCAGGATATGCTGTTTAGTTTCTATAGTTTAATCCTGGAATGTATAAGACTATTTGTCATTAGATCGTAAGCAAAAACACATGTCCTGCTTATTATGTGGAAGACATCTAATCTAAGGCTGCAAATAAGGACTATTTTCTTTATTGACTTTGGTGCAGATTCAATCGATTAATTGTGTGGTCTAAAAAATATCGTAAAAAATGGCAATTCCAGTTTCCCAGGGTTCAATCTGATGTCTTCAAATAGCTTGTTTTGTAAAACACAGTCCAAAACCTAAATGTGTTCAAGCAACTATTCACATTTAGGGAGTCAAAAACAATTACAATGTGGCACCTTTGCTGGAAAATGGTTTCAATCAACTATCTCTAATCATAGTTATGGATGGTACGGATAAATATGGCATACATTAAAGGGTCAGTACACTCCGGTTTGTGGTATCCAGCTATGCAGGTAATTTAGGTTTTATTTTCCCAGATTTTAAGAGATCTCTGAAATTTCTACTTCAAACCCAATACAAATCAAGGTGAATGCAGTTTAATTCAGGACGATAAAAGCTTTGGAAAAAGAGACAACAGTTTGCATTGAGATGGTCTTTTGGGTCCAGTGAGTTTGGGCTAGAATATGTGTATGGCTAGATACCACTGAAGGTAAAACATAAGGTAATGTAATGTATTTTTTTTTGTAACTTGAGTAAATCCACCCTTTCAGTTTAACTTGAGAACATACAAAGCCGTTTTAACTTTACAGAGCTTTTACTGTACCTTTCAGTGTCTTCTTTTGATGTCTGGGTTATGCTGTCAATTCCAGGGAAACTGTTCATATCCACATAGCCATCATTCTCATTGCAGGCGACTGTAGTGCGATTTGGGTCCTCAAAAAACTCTGTGACAGTGTGGGATCTGGTGGGCCTGACTGGGATTTGGATGTTCTCATAGTCTGAGCTCATGGCCGGGATGTTTTCATAGTCTGAGGTGTCCGCACTGGGGAAGGAGATGGAGCGGGGTTTGGTCAAAGGCAGCGGCATGGCAGAGCGCCGAGAACGCTCCTCGAAGGATTCCACCCTGGAGACGCCCCTGCCATAAGTTTTGGGGTCACCTTTCCTCCTTTGGAGGTCTTTGTAGAGGACAAAGGGGGATGGAAGTTCTAAAGGACGCTGCTGGGGGTTCACAATGCGGTTCTGAAGCTGAGGAGAGCTGCCGTTGCTTCTACGGTCAAGCTCTATGACTCTCACTGTGCCGTGGTGGCTGGACTCGGAGGACGAACGAGAAGAGCGTACACTTCCATCGGTGAAACCTTTTGAATCTGTCTTCCTCTTGAACTTGAGAGCCAGGAAGCGCTTGAAGGAGGACTTCTTCTTCTTAGGTATTTCGCTGGGTTCATGCTGGATCAAGAGGGAGGGGGAACTCTTGGTCACTGGTCTTTTAGCGATGTATGCCAGCTCAAAGGGTGGTGGGATGTCCACTAGAGAGGTTGGCGTGGAAACACCACTGGATGATTGAAGGCTACGCTGGGAGAAGCTTCCAGAAGAGGTTATGACACATGGAAGAGAAAGGGTATCATCTTTCCTCTTCATCCTGATGTCATCCTTTCGAGAGTGGTTGATCTCTGTGGGACTGGTCAAGGTCAATTCTGGACCCTCTGCAGATCGTGAATAAAACAAGAAACGTTGAGACTTCATAGATGGGATCAAACTCTTGACCCCAGGCTGCTGTGAATGGCTAAGTGGTTCGTTGTTTTTATCTAAGGCCACTGTGCAGTAGTCATGAGTCTGGTACTCCGTCCCAGTCTCCTCTGGTACAGTTTCTGGGACATAACCTGTAATTTTCCCAGAATAAGAGCGTGATCGTGTGACAATAGTCTTCCGATCAATTGTCACAAAGTTCTCCCCTTCTGAGTCAAATCCTGCCTCCTCGTAAATATGCTCCTCGCTGTCTGAGTCTGTGTCCTCATAGTAAGGCACAATATGGCAGTCCAGTTCCTCAATGTCTTCTTCAAAGGCTTCAGTGGTGTGGGCAAACACCACCCTGTTGGTGAGCTCCGGGGTGCGGCCTGCATCTAGTTCTGTTGGCACTGTGATGTTGCACAACCTGAGGCGAGGCTGGCAGCTCGCTCGCTGGCTGAGGTAAGCCTGGTCTCGTTTAGCCGTTCTCTCTTTTGCAGTTTTTCCTTTGATATGTTTCTTTTCCGTTTCTTCCTCTTCGTCATCATCGCCTATCTCGACGTAATCCTCCGACGAGACACACTCCCGCTGCTGGTCTTCTGCTTGAAGGCAGAGCGAATCGTCAATATCTGCATACTCGTCTGTTGACTCGCTGTCCTTTGCTTTGCCTTCGAGCTGATCCGACGGCTCGGTGCCCTCCTCAATCTTACCCAGTTCTGAGAGGACTTGCTTATCCTCGAGCTTGTCCACGTCATCTGATGACACATAGTAAGGTTCCAGGTTTGAAGCACCTGCCGTTTGAAGTTCATCTGAGGGTTTGTCATCAGTATCATCCTGACTCCACTCTGGGTCAGCGGTGACGGTCATATCTGGCGGAAGAGCTTCGATGACCGAATAAGGCCCAAAAACATCCTCAGTGCTGGACGTGAATCGGAAACAGCCAGAGAGGTCCTTGGTGGCCCGTTCTGGTTGCCACACCCCTGTTTCCCCCGTTTCAACTGGGTCACATGTATCCCTAGCATCATCTGTGGGGCCAATCACATCGTAGGGATACTCCTCAGTTACAGTTGGAAGCACACTGAATCCAAATGCAAATCCTCCAACTTCCAGATCAGTCTCATCTGTGTGTAAACAGTGCACAGAGTCCTCACTTTGTTCCCTGTCTACTTCATTATGTCCAATGACATTGTCCTTATTAGCCTGACTGAGGGACTGTGGTTGATCAAGATTCTGCTCTACATGTTCGTGTCCTGAAGAGTCACAAACTATGTCAGTTTTTTCACAAAAACTTGATTCCTCCTCTCCCGTTTCATCCTCCATCTCAGCAGGATTAAATGAAGGCGTTGATGTTTTCTCATCATCAGTGTGATTACCACCTTCAGGCTGGATCAAGTCATTGTCAGTGTTTTCATCCTCAGTAGTATCAACATTAGAAACCTCATCAGCCTTGACTGTGTCCTCAGAGCCAACGCTGTCGCCCTCATTATCTGATATATCTACTTCTTTTTCTGTTTCCTCCTCAATTTCTCCTTCTGCTATGTCCTCTTTGTCATTGTGCCCGATGCCAGTGTCATTAACCCCATCCTTGCTTTTCTCCTCTTTGTCCTGGTTCTCCGCAGCCATTTCATGAAGATCTTCCGTCTCCTCATCAGAGTGAGCCAGGTCTCCGTTACTCAAGCTCTGCGGGGGGCTGCACTCCTCTTGTGCATGAAGCTCATGCAGGGGTCTGGGCTTGGGGGCGACAGGAGGTTTTGGACCACGGACAGGGGGACACGGCCTGGACATCAGTTTGGACTGCACTTTGATGGTCAGGTGACTGCGAACCTTTGGTCGAGGGACTTGTAGTGGATTTTGAAAATCTGTGCAAAGAGAGTAAAAGGTCATTACAAAAAAAAATACTTCATAATATTTAATATTTAAACCTAATATCAGCTTACACAAGGATAAAAATGTAGGTCCTGCTTTGGTATAGAATGCTAAGAGGAACAAGTCAAGTCATGTACAATAGTCAGTGAGAATGCTGCAGGGGACATTATCAGCAGGAAAAACAACAGAGCCACAGGGTACTTAGAGGAGGAACAATAACATCTCCCTGTCTGGGAAATGACACATGCAGGTTGGATGATTATGGCAGATTTAACAAATGACGGCTAATTGCCATCAACATCTTTAAAGATGATTTTGTTAGTAGTTTGTTTATATTCATTTAAATATATTGAAATGGCAACATGAAGGATTATCCAGCTGCTTTAATTTGAAATCACAACATCCTACTTTTGACACTGAGCGTGTTGCTTTTGAATTCAGACTTTACGTTTAGTTTCCAATAAAAAATTGTAAAGTCATCAAAGAGCGCTTCTTACAAAATTGAGAAATGTCATGAAACACACCCCGTATTAATAAAGTGTGTACACCCCTTGTCTCTTCCTGTTATTTAGTACCTGCCCTGACGCACATCCTACTAAACCCTGTGTGCACTCTAGATATCTCTGAGCATTTCTCTCTCTCTCACTCTCAGTCTAATAAGAGCTTTTGAAGAAACTGCCCTTCTTTGCCATATAGCTTTCTGCCCACAATTATACATTTTGTTTCTCTATTAGGGTCATCGCGCTCTTTCTTTTAATATTTCCAGGTTCATTAGCTACTACCTCCTTGGACTCCGCACAGGATGTCCATGGGGGGAGGACATTAACACCATGGCCCCCATCACTCTTCCATGGACCTCTCTAGGAGTACAGTTTTTCACAACACAAATGGACTTCCTTCTCGTCATTCTTCACCGATTCTTACAAAACATACTCACACTGCAGCACACACACACACACACACACACACACACACACACACACACACACACACACACACACACACACACACACACACACACACACACACACACTTTTTTTTCTGAAAAGGTCCTTTGAGTGTGTCAAAGAACAATAAAACTGGAAGAGAAAACAAGGGTCCCGCTCTGACAAAGCGCCCAACTGCAAACAACAGGATATGAATTATGCAGCAAGAATTCAATTAAAACAAATGTTTGAAAACAAAGGAAGAGATAGACGCTGTGCCAAACTCACAGGACATGATTTCAAACCGTGTCCTCATTATGAAATGTCACCCGTTAAAGTATGAACAACCTGTCTACTAAAAAAAATAAAAAAATGTGACAAGGCTGCAGAACTAACTGATACATTGTTTTCAAAAGAAATGTTTCCTTTGACAGAAATCACATACAAGATAACTATTTTCACTGAATAAATTCACAGGACACTGCACTTGTGACCTTCTCTGTCTAATTTCACAAACATGCATTATAATCCTCGCTCTAACCCTATTTCTAATCCTAGAACAGATTTCCCCACTGAAAGCAACTTTATTCAATGCTATGGATTTAAACTCACTCCAAATGTCTGTGTATGGAATTCATCCCATTTGCATTGTTATTATGGGGAAACTATATAGCAGCATAATTTCCATGGAAATTCCAATAGCTGTATGATTAGTCTGATACTTTATTTTACCTATGGCGTAGCCTAACTAATACAACAGGCTGCATCAAGTTGCATTGGATATCAATGTGTATGTGGAATAGGTGGAACATAAACAGGTGTGTTCTGACAGGATCAACCAATTTTAAGAATTACTCGCTCACAAAAAAACACACACGTGAGCACACACTCACACTGTCTCACTTTGCTTGCTGTGAAAACATTGAAAGTTTGCTTTCCGGACTCTTAACATGAACATTATATATTTAAATAAACCAACCTGTGTTCATTCTGGGGCATCATCATCCACGGGAACCGACAGTTATCCTCATGTTTCCCCCACACCGACCGCCTCGCTCGAAATGACGTGGAAACTTAATCCAGATACAAATCAAGCAGCAAAGGAAGAGTTTCGCTTCATGTTGTCTCTTTCTTCAGTAAAGAGTCTACTCGTGGAAGACGTCCGCGTTCGCAGAGTTGCAGCTGATCTCAGCCGGCGTGCATCCTCTCCAGTGCTGGTGCGACAGTAAACTGGTGCGCTCTTGTGTGGAAACGGGAGGTGCCGCTCGGCGCTTCCTAAGGCAGGACCAGCCTACTGCGCGGGGCGCGAACCAAACCCACTCTCTCTATGTGCCACTTTTTTATCTGGGATATTGTACACATTTACATCGGGTCACGATCTGTTTCAGGACACTGCTCTTACAGAGGTTACGCAAAGGTGTTACATTAAGAGGCAGAACGGGTTGACACCAAATCCACTCAGTGTGATAGATTTGGACCAAAAAAAGAAGAGACTTAAGCTCGTGTTTCATTTGTGTTGATGAGCAGCTTTAAATCTGCAGCCATGTTTATGCACAGAAAAAAAAGGAGGATTATTCAGTATGTACCAGAAATCAAGCGTGTATTCTCTTCAGCGTTTTCTCCAGCCTGTTTTGCCTAGGCATGCTATTATTTCCTGAACCAGAGCAGTGCATAGAGAGGTTCCTAAAAGCAGTTTCCAAACACAATTTCTCTAGGACACCAAAGCTTTTGCTATTGGCAGGGCTTCCTGGCCCGGCATCTGTTGCATGATTGAATGAATGCAAGCCTTTAAAAACCTCTCTTCATAACAGGAAACCGCTCTCCCTGTTTCCTGCACAACAGGCAACACTTCCTTAGCAACAGATGGGAAAGGTTGGCGGCGTTAACCCCTTAGGTAACCTCTAACAGAGCCGATGGACTGGTGCGTTGCAGAGCCTGATGGTTCGAGGAACAGACAAACCTGCAGCTTTAGTCTGGGACTCAACGTGGGCTTTCAAGGACGGAGGCACCTTGTGCAACACAGAGGGAGGCTGATCGGCTCCCACTTGGGGTCTTTCATTTGTCAGCTCCCAATGCTGGTGAAACACCCACACCATGAAGGTCAAACAATGGAGCAGACTTCTGGGATTTTTTTCCAGCAGAGTTGAAATGTAGAGAAGCTCAACAAAAGTATCAGCTGTGCTGTAGCACTGCGGGGCTCTGGTCCGGGCTGCTGCAGCGGCATACAGACACATACATTATACACACAGCAAAATTCCCACTCCAGATGGTTTGGTGCAGGAAGAATTAAGCTCTGCTGCAGGTGCAGAGCGCTGTCAGACTCAAAGAGGTAGTTAGAGAGAGTTCATGTCATATCACCTCATGTTATCTTTGTAGGATCTCATTAAATGCTAAATATAATGTTACCATTTCTAAATTATTAAGCGTCTCACTAAAGACGGTATTAAATATGAAATGATTTCGGTTGAAGATGAACCCATTGTGTTTGCTGCAGTAATCAAGCTGTTGATTTGTGTGGATAGGATGCTGAATCATGTATTTTGCAATATGCTACACCACCAAAACAATGAAATCACTGTGAGTCATTTGTTTTGCTTCCACTTGTTACAATGAGACACTGTAATTACCATTACGGAGTGTTGATGCCAAGACAATTTTTAATGTGTCAGTAGTAGCACATTTATAGCTGCCATAAAGTAATCTTTTGTTTTTAAACTGGACGACTAAAGATAGCTCTCTGGACTTCTGGCTGTGCCAAATTGCCTCTCTCAAGAGTATTCTACTCACAATTGCTACATACAACCTTTTTTTTCAGTTTCATTTGTGCAAAATATGTTTTGCTTCTGCAGGGTGCGCAAATAGAACCTGTCAAGAGTATTGTGTCATGCGGCTGCAGAAAAGAATGGCTTTCGGAGTAAATATCCCTCCAGATGTAGCACAGACGGTCAAAACATGTTTTTGGACGGAGGACACAAAATTTCCTGGACTGCCTGTAGCTGCGTGCTGTGCTCTGTCACCCCACCTGGAACATGACTTGACTGGAAGAGAAAAGGGGAATGGAGACATTAGGAAAAACATGCCATAGTAGCAGGGGACAAACAGACTCTATCTCCCCTCAACTCGGCTGCGCACACAATGCCAAACAGGAAAGGGATCAGGGAAAGGGGTCAGCAACTTGTTCCCAGAGCTGGGACAATCTATAAACACCTGCATTGCCAGCCACTGGACACTGGACTCAATGGATGTGCTGAGTGTTTGTATTCCCCTCTGAGACTATAGCTATGTGACATCACACTTTAATGCAGCCGATTACTGGAAAGCACATGCTTTGGGGTTTGCCCCATTGTGGCACAGTGTGTTCTTTAATGTATTTCAGTGGCAGCTTTGCAACAGAGAAGATTACTAAGAAAAGAAGGCACTTAATTGCGTCATTATGCAATCTAGCTATAGTACAATAAATTCAGGTATTGATCTATGTGATACTCAAGGGCAATCAGGCTTTCACTCTTTAAAGTGAACCGAACACCTTTGTAATTGGATGGCAAAGCGTTTGACTGCTGTAACGGATCAAATAATTATTGACATGTTTTATTGATTCCTAGCGGTTGGACCACAGTCCTGAGCTTTAGATTCTGATTAAGGGACTTTGGAAGAGAGGATATGTATATAAGAAGACAATAGACAGCAGACTTTATTAAAATATCAAATAAAACACACAGGCAGAGATTATTTTAAGTTTAATGAAGTTTTGTTGTGTTTACAAGATATACAATGCAGTATTACACAGAACCTCATCAACTGCAGGTGCCCAAGAAACTCAAGTGTCTTTATGCATAAAAAATTGTTTTGTGTAACCTGAGTGGAATAAGAAAACCCTGTTGTCAGCAGTGTATACTCCACTCTTCCAACAATATTAAGCCAGGAACCCATCCCCAGTGACTGCTTTTGCACACACACACACGCACACACACACACACACACACACACACACACACACACACACACACACACACACACACACACACACACACACACACACACACACACACACACACACACACACACACACACAGTGTTGCAGTAAGCAGGTGGACCATGGAAGTCAGCACTTAAAGGTTTAATTCCCCACAGGGCCTTCAGAACTCCACAGCAAATCAATGAAAATGACTCGTATCATTGTTGTCATTTGAATAACATTATATTACATAAAAAATTGTCCGAGGCGTGTTTTTGTTACAGTGCTGCAGTCATCACAATGTGGATTTTCCCCACGTGTAGGCACTTTACAAAAATGGCACCTAAGTTATCCAAATAATGATTGAGAGGTGTGTCTGTGGCTCATTTGATCCCATTAACTTGTAATTTCAGAAGAGCTGTTTGTGTTAAGTCTCGCCTGTACGAACCTAACCTAAGATAAAGTGGCCGCGTTGGTCCATTACCAAAAAACAAAGTATTATTGCTCAGCAGTAAAAGGCCATGGCGAAGGCACAATAGCTGTCACACTGCCGTTAATTAGCCAGAAGCCAAGAGAGTAGGTCAGACTCTGATAACGGATGAATTTTGTTATTCTTTTTCTCTATTGCTGCAGAGACAATCCTCCAAACTGCACTGTAAAAACAATGATTTACTGGTTCAGAATAAAACTCACAAGGAGCCCTATGAAAAGAAAAGAAGCATGTATGTCCCCTCCAAATAAAGCACAATAGCACAGACAAAACATTATATACTGGGTTTTTGGCGTCACAGATTAACGAGCACCGTCGAGGCTTTTCATTGTGAGGGACTGTTGAGTTCAGGTGGTCTGTGTCTCTGTGGGGTTTTACCGCATTATATACTTCCTTAATCTCTGCGGTGTGTTTGTGTTTACCATTTTAATGGCCTTGAATACTCAAGTCCCACGTGGCAACGTAACACACATGGAGTCTGCTCTGAACATGTAAGGCGTATGTGTGTGTGTGTGTGTGTGTGTGTGTGTGTGTGTGTGTGTGTGTGTGTGTGTGTGTGTGTGTGTGTGTGTGTGTGTGTGTGTGTGTGTGTGTGTCCATGCAGGTGTGTGGCTGTACATATGAGTGTACATACAGCAAGTGTGTGTGCGATCCACCATCGCCTCTCTGATTGTGCACAAAAAAAGAGCCCGGAGCCAGAATTTACTCCAGTGTTTTGAGACTGGGAGGATGCAGATACTCCTGCTAGTGAAACGCACGTCTCTGGCAGAGCTGTTGTACAGTCTCACGCAAGTCTAGCTGTGGGTGTAAGCACATTGTATGACTTATGTAACAACGTGCAACAAAATAAACTGTGTGATTTAAACACATGTACAAGGCTGTGTCCGTCATTATGCTGGAGTGCATTCGCTGTCGAGCAAAAGCATGTATTCCTTTGAGATATCGTCAAAATATCGTCCTTGAAGATGTCACATGAATACATAAAAAAACACACACAATATCAGCACAAACCATACGTCCTCTGATACATCTGTACCATTCATTGTGAGCAATAGCATGTGCATACATTTTGTGCGCTACAAAAACAATGATACTCCCACGCACACATCACAAGAGGGAAAACATATCTGGGGGCTTTCCAACTTCTTCTGACAATGCATGTTTCATCACAGATATACACAGATATGAGTGAGCGATGTGATGTCTGTGTGCATGTGTGTGTGTGTGTGTATTCACTCAGCCCGGCTGTCCGCGCTCTAGATGGACGCACCAGAGTGTGTGGAAAACACAGATGGTTGTTGCTTTTGCTTCTTCCGCCAGACCTGTGTGACCTTTTACACAAAGATAACAGGGCGGTCTCTTATCCCCAGGACCCCCCCACCCACCCGCCCAAAAAACAGCCAGGCCCGGCAGCTCAGACAGAGGACTTCCTCCCTTCGAGCTGTCTGATAGAACAATATCAACAGCCAGCACCACAACCTCCCTTTTTGTGTCTCCACCAGGCTTTTGTTTTGGAATGATTAAGTCCTTTCTAATCAAGACGGGTCCGTGACAGACAGGAAATGAGAGATCTGCATTAAAATAAGATAGCCTTTGCTACAATGTGAGACCCCTTCTAACTCCCTTGGTCTTGTATGTTTTGCACTCAGACGAGACCTGCTGTTCATGTCATGCAACACATGCTCAGATCATAAGTTTGAGCATTTTTCAAAATGTAAATCAGAAACAAATGTATTTGTGTTCATCACGAGGAATTTGATTCAGGCTTTTAAAATGAAACAATCTTGACCTCCACTTTGGATCATTGTGCTGTTTATATTTCTAGTCACACTCTGCATCTCTGTGCCTCAGCAAGTGTCAACAATGTTTATAACTTGGCCATCTTTACACATTCCATGTGTTTTCAGAGATAAAATCATTACATTATATATCTTAAAAGGATAAGACTGGACATGAAAGAAAAAAACAATGAAAAGACTCAAACCAGATTGTTTAAAATGGGTCACGAGTGTTTACTCAATAAATTCCATTAAAACCTGCACTGTCGTTTTCAGAAAATATTACTCCAATGGGATGAATGAAGCATTTCTTGGGGGTTATTTTTATCTGTGGATCAATACACCTTTGAATTTCAAATAAGTATTTTCAGCACCATGACAGTGTAAGTGGGGTTGACCCAAACTGTCCAAGTTCACGGTGAAGAAAGAACTCTCAGTGCAACAGTGCTGCTCGCTGGTGTGCATCTAATAGGTTTTGGACAACAATGGAGCTCTATGGCACAGAGGAATAAGCTGTGCATACACAGACAGGACTTGTTAGTAGCATCAATTCATTGTTGGTTTTGTTCTCTCTTTTTTTGGTTGACAATACAACCAGGCTTTTCCTTCATCCGTTTTAATTCTTATCTTATTTCACCTTTAACGTCACTGTGTCCTCTATGTCCATCGGGTGTTTGTTTTTATCTCCTTTCTGAATGGAACCCGTGCAACGGATTGACTGTAGGTCATTGTGAAGTGTGACTATATTTCCCTGGACATTGATGTCCAATCTGCGAACACAAGGTGACCCTATAGGAGGCACTTATGGCAGCATGTGGAAGCTTACTTGAATATATTTGACTACTAATATCTATTTTTCCCTTTGCTTTTTTCTCTCCTCATTGCCAATTACAGCCTCATTCACGTTGTTCATTTCCTTTCTTTTATTTCTTATTCTCTCACACACACACACACACACACACACACACAGTGAAGCACTCTCAAGGGACATGAGCGGTTGAGCTGTCCTGTCTCTGGTCAGATATTTTGCTGAGGTGGTTTAAGCCGGGCTCTCGTATATTCTCATGCACAGTGAGCCTTGAGGGATGCAGGGTGTGGCGGGTGGGGGGGAGGATGCTTCATGCACAAACTGGCGGGTTTTCTCCCAACATCAGCACAAACGGTACGGTCAATTTTCATTTATGGAAGAAGCAAAACCACCAAAGTGTGTAATATGCTTCCGCGTGTATATTTGATCATGCGATTTATCACGACAACAATGCGCAGGTCACAATATTGCTCCAGTCCGGTGGTGTGGTTCAACTTTCTCTCAATGGGAAGCAGAAGAGGGAGAGAGGACACTTACGATTGCATTATCTTTGAGTAATATCTGCCCTAAGTGACGGGTGCCATTCTATACACTGCCAATCAGCAGCTATCACTGCTATTGAGACCCTGTGTTCCCATGGCAGCCTAGAGGTCAAAAGGGTCAGCGCTGATACAATGAACCTCAACCGATCGTTATTGTCGTTGCAACACATTGGCAGGGTTATATTGCCTGAGTTGTCATTATTTGGTGCAGCGAAAATCCCTCTTGCTCCGTCTCCGGGGACTCACTTTCTCTCCTCACCCCTCATTGACCCAGTGGCCATTGTCTTTAATGCTCACACTTGTTTTCTTGAGCGAGGTCTCGGCTCTGCCGGATCATATTGGTTTATGAATTCGGCACTGTGGCGCCAGTGCAGTAACCAAGATTTAAATGTCAGGTGATGGTGCCACTTACAGTGTAAGTGGGTAATAAAGATATACTGCTGTAGAGAAAGTGGCTTTTTTAGCATTGAGTGAGTAATTTGTGAACTATTTGTTAATATTCCATGTGTGTGTGTAGACAAATAAATATTTTGTGTGTTTTATCATTTTTCTTCGTGGAGTTTAAGTGGCACCTGGAGGTTATAGCTGGCTGTAATGTGTGTTGATGGTCGCGGCATACATTCATTTGTCATATTTTATTCTATTAAGTTAGGTTCCCCTGTTGTGAAGCCAAATTCAACCCAAAGTACTGAGTCGCGGCAAAACATATCTGACTGTTATTGAGAAATACATGTTGCAATAGCAGCAACAATTCAGACTAAGCTAATGAGATGTGGCTGATTGGATCAACTAGATATATTCAAATGGCATTGCTGTCAATGGACTGAGTTAGCCAGCAGACTGTAATGAAACACAACTGTCAGTACCATCATTACAGCCTCTCCAGCTCTGTAGATATATGTCATATTAAAGTGATTTAACGTTGGCATAAGGATGACAATGTTGCACGGCAGATATGTTTCTCAATGGTTGTATGTATCACTTGAAAATGTAGCTATGAATGCCTCCCTGTCAGAAATTATTCTTTTTGCCAATTGTGTGTAAAATGACGTGGATAAAATATAAAATATACAATTCAGAAAGTACAAGCATCACTGCTCTTTCCATTGTAGCAGCAATAGATCCCCACTGTGAGAAAATATGTACCTTCAAGCAGTATGCACATTTTATGAGCTCCATTACTAAGTTTGTGCAAACACCGACATAAACAGACCATAAAACCAGAGACATCATCCTTTGGGCGAACCTCACTATTGGATTCCTGTTCTCCTCAGGATGGACACATGCTTATTGTGCTAAACAAACCCTGGCTCCCTTTAGCAACAACACCTTTCAGCATGTTTCCCCTCCTGCCTTTGGGAGGTGTGAATGTGAGTGTGTGTGTGTGTGTGTGTGTGTGTGTGTGTGCACACAGGGAGGTGGTCTACAATTATCCACAGCTGCACTTTTCATTTCTCTCGAGGTCAAGGGGTGAGGTCGGCTTGGATCTTACAGCGTAGATGCGCAACTAGTGTCAGTGAAATGAGATGTAATATGTGGCGTGACGGAGGGGCTTTTATCAAACCAATGCGTCCTTGCGGCAGACAGTGAGCTGTGGCTGTGACAGGCGGGGAAATGAAGCTTTCGGTGGCCGCTGAGATGGAACAAGAGATGTCTCAGTCAGATAGATAACAGCAAGCTAACAGCAGAGCCCCTAAGCTTCCTGCAGAGACTGTCAGCGGAGAATAACCTAAATTACAGACACATTTGCACCAGTATGCTACAGCAACGTCAGGCTGAAGGGGTGCACACAAACAGGGAACTCTTTCAGCATGTTTTCAAATTTGAAGCATCAGATCTAATATGTTCAGAGCACATTTATCTAACATATTTGCGTGTTGTTCAGCTGTGACCAGTGTCCTAACCTGCAGAGGACAAGGCTGTCACAATCTCATCTCCGATGTGCATCCATTACTGTGTGGAATTATAATGGGACCGAGCCACTACAAGGGCAGAGCCAAACACTAACATGATTATGGTAATGACTGCCAACAGCTAAACCTCTCAGTGCCAGAGAGATGCGCAGTGAAAAGGCAATTCCTAACAATTAATCAAAACACATAAATAGCTGTAATGCCATTGACTTTCACTTCTGGCAGACAAGTGATTGGTGAATGTTGTTGATTCTTCTAAAGCTATTCAATCACTGTGACGCATGGAGTTGGAGGTGGGGGGATTTGGCAGGCTACAATATATCATGCCAACATTTGGTTCACACTTTGTCAGCAAATGTAATTAGCTAGAATCACAGTTTTTACATGTGAGAAACATGTAGAAGATTAAGTTAACTTTCAGATTAAATACTCGTACACATTGTGATGACCAACCACTATGGAGTAAAACTACGATTTTCCTCTGACATGATATGGAAAATACATTGATACTAGTGTTTTTAATTATGCAAAGTGGCAAGAAGTCAGCGCGCGAGCAAATGTAATTAAAGAACTACAGTCATGCTAGCGGCTCTGTGAAGCTGCGCTCTGCTTGATAAATGCTTTGAGCTAAATGCTGAAGTCAATATGCTCACTAAGACAATGTTAACGTGCACGTAATATGCACCTTTAATGTTTACCATTTTACCATCTTAGTTTAATGTGTTAGCATGCAAACGACGGACATAAATGGTCAGCATTAGAGCTTTGCTAGCGTTGCTAAAAACATTCTGCATAGCAGCAAAAGGATGAAGGGAAAAATCATTTAATATCTTATCACATTAATATCATACATGCAGTGATTACAGAATGAGCTGTATTTCTGTCAGATGATATCAGATGAATTGGAATGATATGTGGTGAACAATAAGTGTATGCTAATTTCTGAGCTAATCAGAGTCAGTGTGAAGTTTTAAATTGTATTATAACAATGCTATATGTGCCCGACAGCCCTCCCCTGCTTTAGGAAACAGCAGTCGCCCAGACAAGTGTAAATCCCAACACCTCCTGTGAGCCACCAGCCTTTCACAGGAACATCCCACCTCAGCAAATACACTGAGTGATCTAATATACAGTATGTGTGATCACTCGAGCATGTGCTTAAATGCCAGTGTTCAGTACCGCTCGGTGCACAGACACAGATGGTCCTCCTCCCTCCGACACACACCCTCCCCCTTCCAATGCCACCATCCCATTCCTCCTTTTCAGAAAATACATGCGTTTGATTTATGTTCTGCCCCCATTAGCAACTTTCTCTTTTGCTCCTCTTCTCCTCTTTTAATTGCTACAGTCTCTCACCTTTTCCACTCTAAACACAAAGGAGGAAATTCTCCGAGAAGGTGCTGCCTCTTTGTGGGGCAGGAGTAACGCAGTAGTATGCGGCTGCAGGCTTTGAATCAAGAGACAAAGCACATCTTGTGTTGATCCACCTGAGGCTGGACCCACATGCAGGACTGGCCTCCCATCTGAGAGAACTTTATATATGTTTCATATAAACTGGAAAACTCAATCTCTATTTCTTTTTAGGTTACCGGTTTCAGGCAATATGAAAAATCCTAAACCACAATAAACAATGATCTTCTCCGTTTTACCCCCATTTATGTTTTTATCGCTTTCCCTTTAACACATGGTGTGATTTCTCACCCTCAGTATCACCATGGGAAGAACATAACCGAGACAAATATATGACTCTTATCACACAGTAGCTTAAGGGTCCCCATGTTTCATCAAAGGCCTGCACTCACAGATATATATATATATATATATATATATATATATATATATATATATATATATATATATATACCTTGTATTATCACATAATGAAAAACATGGCATTGGTACACCTGCTCTTATTTGATTTCTCACCATTCATATTGAGGCATATGCAGTAGGCATTTGAGCTTCTTCAGGGGATGCTTTAGTTCAACGTGAAGATAGCTGTAGGCGAGGCATCAAATGCTGAAGATATTTTGGTGCAGATTGAGCAGAAGAAAAAAAAAAAAACACAAGATGTGCAACTGTGATGTGTGTGATCACATCCCCAGAAGCACCACTCTGTTAAAATATCATTCCCCTGAATTCCAGTTCATTTTGGATTCGGTTTGTCCCCGAACATCATAAAGTGGGGAATGGGTTGTGTTTATTAGCAGTGAGAGGACAGCTTAGCCATGATGGAGTTGTATTGATCCTCCATCAACATGCCACATACTAAATCCCTATCTTGACAACTGTGATTGAACACTTTACACATATTTGCCTGTGGGTTATGTGTGATGAAGACATCTGTGGTAAAGATTGTCAGCGAGGAGTCTAGTTTTAGAATAAAAATACAACTTTCCATAAAAGGTTTTCTATTGCGGTAAAGCTGAAATGAAAGAGCAGAGCACCAATCTTTTGCCAAGGCAATTAGTTGAATTTTACAGGCCGGTATTTTAAACGAGGAGTTTCCATTTAGTAACTGCTGCCTCATATTTTACGTGTGCATTTGTGCACTCATTGTTTTAAAAACATGCCTCCCCAAATGCCCCAAAATACTTAAGAATTTCCATTTTCTGTGGTAAATTCATTCGTAAAAAATATAGCTTGATGCCAAGCATTTGTCCCCTGCTGTGCCAACAGATTACTTCACCCTTAAACAGCCTGGTTGAACGACTGAAAAATACAAATAGATACAACTAAAACCTTCAGTGGGTACGCCCTGGGCTGTTTACTACATCTTTGCAGGGACATTAGTGAAGTTAGGTGAGTAAAAAGTGTCTATTTGTTGTGAAAATGGAGTAGACGCCTGGCAGGAGACTTTTACAGTCTTTGAATCAGTGTTGCTACATTTTGTGGAGCAGCGATGAAAGGGTACGAGTGAAATGCACATGACACGACATTTCAAATGTAAACCGACGGAGTTATAAGAAACTATAGATTGGTGGGTTTTCTTGTCTTATCTTGAGGGTAGAACTGAGTTATGTGTGAAGGATTTTGGAGGATCTATTAGCAGAAATTGAATATAATATTTATAACTGTGTTTTCATTAGCTTAGAATGAGCCTTTCATATGGGGAGCAGGTCCTCTTCATGGAGTCTGTGTGTCACATTGCCATGTTACATCGCCATATTACATCGCCATGTTACTACAGTATCCCAGAACGGACAAACCAAACACCGGCCCTAGAGAGAGCCTTTTGTGCTTTTATGTTACTTGAAGGCCTCCGTAGTGCTCTGGCCCGCTTGTGAAACTGTGGTAACGTGAGCCGCTGAGTGCAGAACCGTGGTACTGCCAGCTGCCATTTGACTTCTGTCTAAATGTAGTGTTGTTATGGTAAAGATGGCCCATGAACGAGGCGACCGGCATTGCAACGGATTTGCACTGTAACGTAACCGAAGTTGAAAGAAAGGAGTGAGTGGAGGGGTACAACCTCACAGCTAGATACCACCAAATCCTGCACACTGAGCCTTTTTTCACTTTCGTTAACTACTTTCCCTTTTGAGAGACAAACAACTGTTGGTACCTCATAAACTGACGTTGCACTTCAATAAAACTAAAGTTACCCGGCCCCCAGCGAAGAAAGATTTCATGGACTATAATCAAGCATTCTGGTGACTTTGTGCCAACAGTTATGCTCACTAGCAGAACCATTTTCTACTTCCACAGAGGGCTATAAACCTAATGGATCAGCATAATCTCATTTTCTACTTCATTATTAATCTGTTCCTCCACAGCTGTTATCAGGAGGGAAAATCTGTTCAAAATGAATGGTTCTATCATGTGTGTTGCAGTCACTGTACATGCTGGTCATACTGCCTTACTAGCTAATGAACAGACAGAAGTAGGATCACTGTCATAAAAATGATAATACTAGAAACTATAATCTGTATTTTAGATTTTAGATTTTACGGTCAAAGAAACAAACACCCTACAGGAGAAAGACTGATTCAGGTGATCTGATTTGAATTTGTTCAAATTTTCACAAACCTCATTTCCCTAAATCATGACTCAGAACTTTCGTGCTCAAACATGAACTACCTGGCACTTGACCCACACTCAGCACGGACTAAAACTACAGCTGTGCGCAAGCTGTTTTTGGAAAAGCAGTAAATCCCCACTAGATGAGGTGTAATGAGGGAGTGCTGGGCTCTGATCCTCTTCTGCCCCAGGCTTAATATGGTAATACCTGCCCCCACTACACCCCGGGCGTCGGTCAAGAACACAACCAGGATTTACTCTCTTTATTACCTCGGCGGAGCATTTCATTTAAATGGATATTTGGGTGGGTTAGTGGTACAAGCAGGTGGGTGTTAGGACTGGCAATCACTCAGGGTGATGCTGGGAGACAGTGACATACGATGGAGAGGTAGACCGAGAGAGAAAGAGAGAGAGTGAGAGAGTAATAATTTGTTTGGTGATGATGAGGTGCCAGCTGGCCTGAGTTCAGAAAAAGATGTGTGCAACTGTGCTGTGCTGAATGTGTGGGTGCCTGCCTCTGTGTTTGTGTATTATTCATTCAGTATAGACAAAGTCATGTGATGGCCATTACTTCCCTGAGTGGCCCACAGGAGCTGGTAAACACCACTTCGCCAACCGCCTTAATAAATAAGTTAGCAGTCAAATTGTTTTTAATCAAGATCTCATTTGACTTGCGCTCTAATGAATTCATTATGGTGGGCTGGGGAGAGCAATGAGCTCAACACTGGCTGGCAAGTCGCCCTGCACTAGGGGATCCTCTGTTATGTCATCAAACAGAGCTGGATCTGTGATAATCACAAGTTTTATCTTGTATCTTCCTGATGAATAAAGGGTAGTTCAATGTTTGTTTTTATAAACAGGTCTTATTTATCATAGTTATGGCTATCATTTATATTAGCTATGATTATTCACTCACTAAAGTAGTTGCTAAGATCTGAGAACACAGTGACATGAAACATGACCAGCTGCGTTCATACAAACGTCGTCATATTATTTCAGCTTGTTGCTAACTTTGTCTTTCTGCCATTTGACGCTGTTACTGAACACAGCAGCTGGTTTGGTGACAGTATACCAAAACAGTCAAATTCTGGCTGCAAAACCAAAACAATGAGCCAAAAGAATCTAAAATGATCCATATAAATAAATATTGACTACAGAAGCTTTTAACTGTGATGGATGTTGGCAGAGAGTTTTTGATCATTTGCTTTTGATGTTTGGCTAACCAAGGGGTTTCATAAAAACTGCATGAACATTATTTGCCCCATGACTTTTTATCTCCATGATCTCACATCGCCAACATCTTCTGCAAAACTACAAAACACGTATCTTTTAAACTGCATTATTCTTGTCATGATATCCATTTAAGGATTTAAGAGGAATTCAAACAGGCTCAAGTTACTCCACCACTGAAATGTTAACAAGCAGTCACATCATATTGTCATTATGGCTGTTTAATGTGGTGATATATTTGAAAGTGTATTCATGGGATACATTATGAATTGTTACAATGCAGGCTGCAGATGTACAGCCACCATGAAGATTAAGTCAAGAGGAAAACACAAATGAATAATCTTATGATTCATTAATGTGTGATATGTCAACATGAGTAATGTTCTCCGCTGTTATTAGTATGGTTGGCCACTTTGTATGAATCAAAGTGAAAAGCCAATAAAGAATGATGCTCTTTTCATTATGTGATATAGACGATCTTAAACACTCTTATGAGTGCACATAAAAATGAGTCATTGTTTTAGTGAATGGATCGTCAACATATCACTGGTCCGAATGGAGAAAACTACAATATTATGAGGCTAAAAAACATTTTAATACACTATTGGTGCAATGGAGCTGTTATGACAGAAGAGCATGTTTTCTTTGAGGTGTACATTTTACAGCCAAATCTTACAGGCAATTCAACTCTAAGGGCCGCTTGGTGCACTGCGGTTTATTACTTGAGTGGGGAAAGATTTCAGGATACTTTATCTCCTGTGACTGTTTCATATGAATATTTTCTTGTAAACATGCGAGTCCGCTGACAGAGGAGGTACGCTGTAGTGGTATCTGTCGTCCTATCGTTGGTACCGAGCCCCAGTCATCCAGGCCTCCATCCTCTCTCCTCAATCATGTTCTCAGTGGTGAGGAAGGATATACCTCACTTCCTAAAGCTCCACCCTGCCCATGCTCTGCAAAGGAAAGAGGAGAACATAAAATGCAGGGCTGAGGAATTCCATGGGGGATAAACGTGAGGGTGGGAACAGTCTGTCTCTATCATCCATCGTGGCTATTCATAAGGTAACTGGTCATGCCCTAACCCGAGTGAGTTCCGGTTTGGTTGGTTTGATCTGCATTGGATTTACTTGATGAAGCTACCACAAACAAAATAGTCAGAGGAAATGCCCGAAGCAATGTTCCTCCGTTGATCAAATGAGTAATGAGCAATGACTCACTGCTTTGTCACATAAAAATGTAGAGGATCAATGGGAGCTTTGAGATTTTGATGGAAAAGGACAATCTCATTCCCTGCGCCACAGACTCTGTCAGGGGCAGGAATGAGAAATGGACTCTTGGGTTTGCACTCATTTTTGCCCCATAAGGTGACATTAGAGTGGTACTTGATGTGACCATGGCGGTGTTTAGGTTGACAGAGTGCTGCTGGTCTAGTGTACTTTTACACTGTACTTGTGCTAACTACATTACTTAACCAACAACTCTGGATAAAACAAACCACACAATACATCTTAGGAAAACAAGAGCTTCCTTTCTGTCATCCTTTTGGAGGGAAAATCTGAACCCTGAAGTGTCTGTTTTCTGCCACTTCATTTCTAGGTGTGTTTCACTCCTGTGAGGACATTCTTGGGTGACTGATGACAAACTGGATGTTGCCTTCACAATGCACAATGTCTCTTTTTAGCAAGGAGGGGACAATAGTGATGGAGGAACAGTAGGAATGGTCGAGCAGGAAGCATGCTGAGGAGGACAGGAAATAGGAAGCGCAAGCAGGAATAAACGTTGTTGAAATAGCCGGAGGGAAATTTCCGTTCACTGTCTTAAGGTTCTCCTGCAAGTATAATTCCTCTGCTGTCCTTGAAAGACAGAGAGTGAGCCTCTCCCAAAGATGAGCGATCTGATAGGAGGCATATATCAAGGTTGATATTAACACTGATACAAATCAGAATAATGGAGACATGGGTCCACGCAATTGTTTGTCTGAGCATTATATAGACACAAGTCTGAATGCTAAAACCATGGAAAAACAGTACAATCAGTTCAATGTATGAGCCTGTACTAACAATCTGCTGGCTATTAAAACAAATTGTGTAGCTGTCAGGACTTGTGTTGAATTAAAAAACAATTCTCTTTCTTGCCAGAAATTAGATCAGAAGATTGAAACAACTGAGATATCTGTACTCTAAACATATAGGTGGTTTCAGCAGGTGGTTAGCTTAGCCTTAGCACAAAGACTGGAAACCTCATTCTGACCAAAGGTAAACATGTCTGCCCTCTCATCTAACAACCTGCAAGAAAGCATATGAGTGCAGTATTTCCCAAAACGTTAAATTATTACTTTAATCTCGACAAAATTAAAACCTGATATTGTGACTCAGATTTGGCATTTTAGTTTATTGTTTTTTCTTACTCCGCTCCGACTTAATGAGAACCTGGAAGGTCAAAGGTGTGTTAAATAGTCAGTCAGTAATGCCATTTATTTCAACGTATAACTGCAGTGTTTGGGTCATACTTGAACCTATAAGATACACTAATCAATGCAGAGGCTGCATGTAATAGTCTCACACCACTGAGTTATATCATCATCAGTGTAGAAGGGGAGTCTAAACATGAAGGCCACTTTTTCGGTCCAATTCGTCTTAGAAATAACTCGTATGGACCAAACATTCGGGGGGAGATCTATGTAAAGCAAGGTCAAATCCTCCACCCCTGGAGGCAGGAAGTGCTGAGCACAAATCGTCTGTGGGGCTCTGTCCATCGGAAACAGGAAGAACAAAGTGCAACCCAGCAATGACGCCACACCCCTCACGCAAGGAAGATGGATTGTGTTGTTGAACACCTTGGTGATGTCGCAATAACCCCATGTAAGATCTGGTCCGGCCTCTTCACTTAGCAACATGTTTTATTGTTGACATTGGCAGTGGGAACCCATTTGTTATTGCTGCGATACTCCAAAAACAATGCACCTGCATTAGAAATACCAATGTGACATTTTCTTTTTATCAGTGGTTATTTTTTACTTGAAACAAACACATTTTATAATGAATCGCAACCCCGCACTCGTGGTACCTGCTATCTTGCCTCAGTCAAACTAAGGAGATCAAGACAAACCGAAACCCTCAGCGCCGGACCATCAAACACGTCATGGTTGCATTTGCACATGAGATCTATTTATCACACTTCTTGGCAATAGTGTAGCTGATACACTCCAGGCAATTTCCGTTAAAGGTAAACACATCCATCACATATTAAATATTTTTTTAGATACCTCCCATGCAACAAATTTACTGCTTTAATAGAAAAAAAAAGGTATTTTTCTTCTTCTTTTTCTTGCAGAATCTATTCATACAGATTTGGGAAGCATTTAGATGCACACCGTCACAACATAATTTAATAATATATGAAGCTAACACACAATTATCTGCACAAACACACACATATTGGGCTCATATAGCAACACTGCATTGTTTTGTTGAGTGTATATATGGAGTCTAATTGAATTGTGAGCAGTGGCTATAAATCACCGGAGTCCTAATCAAAGCACTACAACGGAGAAAGTCATCAATCACTTACTACAGAACATAACATCATCCTGTAGAGTCTCCTTGTCTTCTGGCTGGCAGCCCCGCTCTGTGCCTAACACGGGACACATTGCTGACACATTATCATTAGCACAATCAACACCACTTTGGACGTTCTGACAGAGAGCCATCAAATGGCAAATGGATATGGAGATCTATGAGGCCGTAAAGCTGACAAAACCCTGATTCCCATGTAAAAAAAACTGAAGAGCTATGAGGAAATAGTATAAAACATCAACAGCTCTTCTTAAGTTCTTCCTCCCAGGAAGGTGTCACATTACTGATAGCCCGCTAAGATCAAGTATTTCAAGTAATGGTCTGTTTACCACTGGACTCCTCCATCTCTGCGTGGACATGCTAACTGCTTGTAGCTGGCTGTGATGGATGTCAGAGAGCTGGGTCACCTCAAAGGCACGGCAGTGACATTCAGAGTGTCCCTGCTTAAGGTGGGGGGAATGACAGATGGCATTTCAATGGAATCTATAAAAATATGTCAGCAATGGAAGATATTTTGACTTCTACCCCCCCCCCCCCCTTCTGCCCTACTTTAGATCCAATCTGAATTCAACAACACTTGATGCTTTAAAGGCCTTTGGAATAATGCTGGAGGCAAAACCAATAAAAGAGACAATGCTTGAACATGAAGATTTGGGCCCAATCATACCTACTGAAGTGCCTTTGAGCAATACTCCCACAGCAATAGTCTTCATTCATAATATAACTGATTTTTAAGTGTCTCGTGGGCTTCTATCTTCCATCTTTTTTTGATGAAATTTCAGACAAGACAAAACAGGACAGACAGAACAAATAGAAAGAGAGAGAGGAGGGCCGAGATGGCAGGCAGTCAGCTATGAAGGACATGGCCGCAGCAGTTATTTTTAGTTATCAGTTTTCGGAGGCTGTCATTTGGAACATCTTATTAAAAATCAGAAAAAAAATCTTGATACTCTATCAAACCATTCTAATCATCAGAACTCTGAGGGGGGAAAAAAAGCACACACACAGACACACACGCACACGCACACACACACACACACACACACACACACACACACACACACACACACAGTATCCAGTATCACAAATTATTTGAGAGCACCACCATGCTATCGGTGCATACATTAGGCAGTTATTTGATGACCTCTGCAAAAGGTATCTACTGCATTTCCTATAATATCAGAGGGGTTGCAGACAGATGGATTAATTATGTTCATGTGCCCACAGGCATGTCTCTTAAAATGCAAAGAAACCGTCCAAGGTTTATTAATCATTCTATAATGAGAGATTAAACACCAAGATTCATTAGCACAATGTGGACACCATAAATCAGATACGTGAGGGAGATGCCCTCAGTAGTAAAGTCATTAAACTTAATAACAGGATCTCAATTTCATGTCTTATTCATGCTAAGTGCCTCATGCAGCGATTCACAATATAGCAACCCAAAGTAATAAATCTGTGACAAAGTTAATCTTTATGCAGTTTCACACAGTCCTTTTGTTCAGTTGTTTGTTACAAGTTAATGAAATAATAACAACACAATGAGAAGTGCTGTAAATACGTTAAAAGATTAAATTATTGATCCAGCTCCAATTTGAATCCATAACAATTTGAGTATGCTCTTGAAACAGCTTTATTTAACTCAAATGGGCCATTTCTCTCTTCCTGTCCCTCCTTGACTGTTAACTGGTTTTATAGGTAATTGCTCAAGTTATAGGGCTGAACCATACAGAGCAGAGCAATTATCAAGTAATTAAGAGTAGAGTCAATTATTTAACTGACTTTTCTATTATTAAACCCACTTCTCCAATGTCCTACATTCCTACAAACTTGCAAATTTTTTATGAAAACCTGCCAAGATGTGGACATATATGCTAAATACACTCGTTAACAATGCACATTTGTGACATAAATACAGTTTGATATCATCCACAGTAGGTATGCACAGTGGCGGATGTACTGTCCGTCTCTGAGCCATACAAAAATAAAAGGTAAATGCTGCCACCTGTTGGATATGTGGTGTATCTACCGTCTTTGTAGTGGTCTGTTAACAATGCTGCCTTCATGACTATCGGAAATATTACAATCCAGCTAAAACTACATAGCTAATGTTCAGTTAGATTGTGTGCATTTTATCATCTCCAGTACCTCGCTACACAACACAATAGCTCTGTTGGGATCATATAAAAACCTCTCCTAAACCTACATTTGTCCTTGGGACAATTTAGGTATTATTGCCCACGAGGTGTTGTATTTACTACTGTCGACGTCGGCATTTGAGGTCGTTTAAGTGGCCAAACATGGCGGACGCGGATGAGCCGTAAGTAGCTGCCGAAGAAACAAGCAAGAAACAGTCATTAACTGCCCGAAAGATGCTTTCAAATCTCATTCACCTCTGAAAGCACAGCATGAATGAACCTT
>JBAMJR010000043.1:2042500-2087500 GCA_038501785.1 Myoxocephalus aenaeus | reverse complement strand
CATTTTATTTATTTATTTACAGAAAATAACACCCCATAGAGGTCTTACAGAATCATTTCCTGGTTAGTTTGTTGTTATTAAAAATAAACCTGTTTTTGTAGATCAACTTCCCCATGTGTACAATAGCCTCCATGCCTCGTTTGCCAGAACATTGCATTGAGTATGTCCGGATGCTGCTGTGGCCCAAAGAGACGCCCTTTGGAGGTATGACTCACACTGCAGTTATCATTTCTGTTCAGTGGTCTTTGTAATGTTTAGATTGATCATGAAGAGGCTCAACAGACACGATCACTGACTTTCAAGACCTTTTTAAAACTTCTTGTTTGTGTGTATGTGGATTAGATGGTGTGGTCCTGGATGGGGATGACCCAGAGCATATCCAATGGGTGTACCAGAGATCCCTGGAGAGGGCAGCAGATTTCAACATAACAGGGGTCACATACAGACTAACCCAGGGTGAGCACACATATCACCTCTATCCATCACCAACAGAACACTGCTAATGCTGAAAGATGAGCCAAAGAACATAAAACAGCAACATTTATCTTATTGATGTTTGGTGCGATCAGCAAATGTATATAATTTTATGTCTTTGATGGTCCATTTTTAGCAGTACACAAAATTGATATTATCTGTATTCTATTTAAATGTTGCAGGTGTTGTAAAGAGGATAATTCCTGCTGTAGCGTCTACAAATGCTGTGATAGCTGGTAAGTAGCTTGAATACACGTGAAGGTGTGTTAGAGCTGTGGATCCGATTCCTTTATCAAAGATTGTACGCCCTGCTGTTTAAGAGTTAATCATTTCCTAACAGTTATGAGTATAATAACCTTCTGTAAACAGAGCGGTGTACCCGGAGATAACTGTTTCTTTTCCTTATTTATTTTACGCAGCTGCTTGCGCAACCGAGGTTTTCAAAATAGCATCAAGGTGAGTTTACAGGTTCTGCTTGGCAGCCATACACATAAAGTGAAGATCTGTTTAAACCATGCAGGCCTTTTATTATTTCTCATGGTATTACTTTTTGCCTCTGCAGTGCCTACATACCTCTCAACAACTACATGGTCTTCAACGATGTTGACGGCCTGTACACCTACACTTTTGAGGCAGAACGGAAGGTTTGTCCCTGAATTTCATCTGCCAGCTCATAATTGCTTCAGTGATGAATTTGCCTTTTTGTAAAACACATGTTAACGTTCACCTCTGATGCAGGAAAACTGTTCGGCCTGCAGCCAAGTACCTCTGGACTTGCACTTTTCCCCATCTTCCAAACTCCAGGAGATGTTGGACCACCTGACTGAGACTGCCTCCCTGTAGGTTTAGCTGCCTTATTATGATTTATTACGTATTACTGCACTGTGCCACCCTACTTAACTTCTCCTTATGGTTATATTTGCTTGCTGTTAGATTTTTTTGTTGTTAATTACACGTGACCTTCAACAACCTGAACAACAATACTGTATTTTTTCAGACAAATGAAATCACCTGCTATAACCGCAACAGTGGAAGGAAAGAACAAAACATTATATTTACAGGTAATTAAGCTTATGTTTTTATTATTATAAATATAATTAGGCAATCATGCCTGTTTTGGTTTGAGCCTACATTCAGTTGGTATTTTGTCTTACAGTCTGTAGCTTCAATTGAACAGAGGACACGGCCAAATCTGTCCAAAACCCTGAAGGGTGAGGTGCTTTATTTACTGAATGCGTTTCCTAGAACTGTCAATGCCTACACTCTGAATTGGTGAGATGAATACCCTGAATATGCTGACTCACTACTGTTCTGAACATGTTTTTGTTTTTTTCAGAGCTGGGGCTGAGTGACAGACAAGAGCTGGCTGTAGCTGATGCCACCACACCCCAAACCATGTTGTTCAGACTCTGCTTTACCTCATAGGATGAACTCAAGCACTCCCACAACCAGTTCCTGGCCAACTATGAATGCAGCATATTTAAAATGGCCTAACAACTGGTCAGTGTAAATGAGTGTAATTTCATTGTTTTAATGTACTTATTGACTAATGTTTTGCACTGAGAAGCCAAAATCATAATTCATACCTTGTCTTTTCTTTTGGTGATACATTATCTGCAAATGTTGAGGATGTCTGCATTATGTTTTATCTGCACTTGCTACTTGCAAGCAAAGAGACAAAATTGTTACTTGTTCTGGTTTTGAATATTTATTTATCCCGACAGAGTTTTTTTAGTTGCAGTGACCACTGAAGTGGTAATTGACAGACAATAATAATGTGTGAACTGGAATAAAATTATGTTTTTCTTACAAACTTGCTATTTTCTTTATGCACTCGCATGCCTTTGAGTGAATTAAAGCGTATTCACTCAAGATTAGCATGTAGAATTGAGAAGCCTTACCTATAAAACCCACTTTGCTTCAGATTGATTCAACGCATCAATATAAATTGCATTTATTTTTTCACGGTTTCTGATCACAAATAAATAAGGCTGCAAAAACACACAGGCACGTATTGCATTCATGAGCACATAGAAGTCAAATAGAAAATGCAAGTGAGCCTCAGACTGGAGGCAGACAGGGGCCGTGACGTCATCATGCTACGTGGAAAAGGAAGTAGCGAGCAGCAGGCTAATGGGGCGACAAGTCGAGAGCGACCAAAACAAACGATGACGGCCGAGCTAGGGAGCCGAAAGGACCCCGGGTTGCTTCGCTTTTGACCGCCGTGGAGTTCTGGATGCGGTGTTAGAGATACCTGCATGTCTACGGGAGAAATGACGCGATATTAAATGCCAGCTGGGCAGTGCGCGAGCGGTATCTGTGTCTGGACTCGATGCCGTCCCTTCACACTGACGCTACGGCTACAGCTAGCGGAGCGGTAGCTGGCTGTCAACAAAGCGTCCCCGGACAGCTCGACATTTAGGAAGTATATTGCTCGCACCGGGTTAAGGTTGAGAGGGGAACTATGTAAAGACTGTGTCGGTGACTTTGTGTTGTGAAGCCAAATTCCGTGTAATATCCGTTTCACAACTTGGTCGAGAGCTAGCTGCGTTAGCCTAACAGCCCAAAATGAGTTGGTTCAACGCGTCTCATCTGTCCAGCTTCGCCAAACAAGCGTTAACGACAGCTCAGAAGTCAATCGACCGAGTTCTGGACATCAAGGAAGAGGACCAGTGGGGGGACGCCGTGGTCCTGCCCTTTGACGGTAAGTAGGGGTAACATGGGTGGGGTAAAACGCTAATGTTTCCATATGCAAATGTTGGATTACTGCAACAACTGGTGGTGCAATTTCTTTTCTGTCAGACGTCACAATACCTGGGAAGCTGTCGCTCAGTGGAGGATGGGGAATGACGCAGTGGGAAGCGCCCCCCGAGGAAAGGACCACCACGCCTCCTCCATCCTCCGATGCCATCACCACGCCTGTCACCCGCACAGTTGTGGATGAATCCGAAAACTTTTTCAGTACCTTTCTGCCTCCCGGGGACGTACAAGGTGTCGCCAACGCCCAGGTGGTGTCTGTACCTCCTGCGAAGTCTCAGCGGCGGCCTCAGGAGAAGGAAGAGGAAAACGGCGAAGAGGCTGTGGCAGAAAAAGAAGCGGAGACTGACGAGGGTCATGGGAATCAGGCAGTCGCTGAGAGCTGGCCTGTTGAGCTCGAGCCACCTAATGCAGACACTATCCTCCTGCAGCCAGTTTTTTCATCGTCATCCAGCGACCTCCCCTGTAACCCTGACAGTGACAAGAGCGGTGAAGAAACAGATGTTGGCTATGCAGACACGCACACGGAGCGCTCACAGACTCCATCAGATCACCAGATTGATCAGGATACAGAGTCACCAGAACCCGCCGCTGTCACTTCTGAACCCGAGAGCTCTCCACCTTGTGATCCCTCGCCCTCCCCGCCCTCTAAGGAAGTACTCGTAGAGCATAAAGACTCAAAGGTGGAGGACCGTCAAAATGATACCCCCTCTCCGCCAGTCAGCGCTTTCTCCTCAGGAACCTCGACAACCAGTGACATTGAAGTGCTCGACCACGAGTCCGTGTTGAGTGAGAGCTCAGCCAGCTCCAGACAAGAAACGGGCGAGGGCAAGGCTGGCCTTCACCTAATGCAGGGCTCCTTCCAGCTTCTCACTGCCTCCACCTGTGAAGATTTCCCCCGTCTGGAGGACTATTCCAAGCTCACAGAGAGCTGTGGCTCATCTTCGGATGCATTTGAACGCATTGATTCATTCAGTGTGCAGTCATTGGATAGCCGGAGCGTCAGTGAGGTTAACTCAGACGATGATATCCCTGGCAGTCGGACACTAGCGTCTGTCACTGCAGGCCCTCCTCCTTTAACGGTGTCGCCAACTGTCTGCCAGAAGCAGGAGGATGGCGAGGTGGAGAAGGAAGGAGAGGAGGAAGAGGAGGACGAAGAAGAGGGCTTTACTGAAACAATGAGGGAGCAGTCTCTGGATGAGATGGAGGAGAGTGGGCGGAGTGCTACACCTGTCAACAGTGAGCCGCCGGAGGAGTTGACAGAACAGGAATCTGAGGCTAATGTCACGCTGTGTGATCCCACCTCCAAATCTGAGGAACGGATCACTCCACCAATCACAGAAGAGATGAAAAGTGTCTCGACAGTTCAGATTTTGGAGCTTCAAAAGGTAGCCTAATCATTGTATATTATACATATCAATATATTGTCAGATTTTTGTTTGGTGTTCAAAAGCATTGGATCAAATGTCAGTATTTCTCCCAGAATGT
The DNA here is from genome assembly GCA_038501785.1 of Myoxocephalus aenaeus. Classification (NCBI taxonomy): domain Eukaryota; kingdom Metazoa; phylum Chordata; class Actinopteri; order Perciformes; family Cottidae; genus Myoxocephalus; species Myoxocephalus aenaeus. Next base: position 2,082,781 of record JBAMJR010000043.1, on the reverse strand, counting down.
GTTATGCTACACGAAGAGGGTAACTGTAAAACTCTCAAGCAAGACCGCTACTCTCCTTATGAGTGACATTTATATTTTCAGGCTCTTCTGTGTAACTGCTGCTTTTAAAACACAATAACATGTTGTAGGTCATTGACGAGCTGTCAGGCCGCCTTGAGAAAAGAGAGTTTCAGCTGCTGGCAGTCAGCAAAGACAAGGCCAGACTGGAGGAGCATTGTGACAATCTCAAAGAGTAAGTATAACACACACACACACACACACACACACACACACACACACACACACACACACACACACACACACAGCTGGTGCATAATTAATGGTGGTAAGAAAGCTGTTTTTACCAGGGGGCTAATGTTCTTGATACCCTTATCAGACAAGGTCACATAGTGCCACCGTATTGTGTTGTTTCTATGAAACTACAAAATGCAATGTACTTGTTGAAGTTGTAAAAATACGCTACAATCTTGTTTTAAATGCTCTTTATTTATTTATCTTTTTATGTAATTAACATGACTACACTTAAGAGATAATGCTAAACATTTCAAGTGATCTTTTCACGAAGCCACAGTGATTGTTAAATGCTTTCAATAATCTACTCCCGCAGAGCTTTTACACTCCACCTTGGCTTTGAGGCTGTATAGCTTTTGACAATGAGCTCTTCCACTAATGAGTCTGTTCATCCTCTAGTGAAGTGATAAGCCTGAAGGAGGAGAGCTCCACTGTTCAGTCCCTCAAGGATGAGTTCACACAGCGCATAGCAGATGCAGAGAGGAAGGCTCAGCTGGCATGCAAAGAACGAGACATAGCCAAGAAGGTAATTCACATATGAGTGATCTGAGCTTTCACTCTCATTCTACTCCTTCAGCAGTACATTGAGATAGTTCTCTAAGAGCTACAAAAGGCTCTCTTATTTTTTTACAACTAACTTTGCCAGATTAGCACTCCAGTGTTCAATAAGAACTAACACAGCATATATGCACTCTCGCCTGTCATGATTCTCAGTGGAAACTCAACTTCACTATAGCCTTCTCATGTTTTTCAGAAAGGTAGTATTTAATCAGACAACTGAATATTTCTTCAATCAGTTACAATATACATGTAACAGACATAACCATCACACAAGGAAAGCTATCTTAGGTAACTTGATACCTCCAATCCCAAGAACAAACCTCCTCAAACGTACAGTTATTTTTCGAGCAATTACTGCTTGGAATTTACTACCTCCTCATATAACTCATACAGATAATAATCTGTCACTTAAACAATTAAAGGTGCACCTCAGGACCACTTGACGTTTTCCTTTGCTTTTTCGTCATCTGATTTTTCGTTGTATAAATTATGGATGCACTGCACAATATACATGCTAGTCCTCTACTGCACACGGCATTTGACTGTACTATGTTTATTGTTCTTCTGTTTGTACTATTTTTAACTGTTTGTTTCACGTTATGTTTTGCACGTTTTTGTATGTATTATTTTTGTCCTTTCTGTGGACCCCAGGAAGATTAGCGGCCGCTAAGGCGTCAGCTAATGGGGATCCAGTAAATTAACTAAACTAAACCCATATTTATTTACTTTTATGTTGAAATCCCAAATCTAACGTGTCCAAAGTCAAAGATGACATTCCTCTATGCTACAGGAAATAAAAGGCCTGCGAGAGGAGCTTTCGACAAGACTTCACTCCAGTGATACAATGGAGATCATCAGAGAGAAGGAAGAGCAGATCAAAGGCCTGCTGGAAGAAGGTAAGACTAAATTATGTAACAGTCCATACGTCTTCCCCTCCACCAACCCACATGATACCACTCCAGACAGGCTGTACAGTCAGGAACATTTTCAACATAAAGCCAGGTCATAGTACCAAAGCTGCTTTTACTATAAAAAATTTTTTTAAAGTTACATGGGACGGCAGTAAGCCTGAAAAGACTGTCTGTAATTATTGGACTGGGGTTATGAGTGAATGGATACTATTTTATAGCAAATCATTTATCAGGGAATAAATTACGCATACGTCAGAGTGTGGATGGTCAAAGAAAGCACAGCTTGTTACTGAAATATTGCCCGGGCACGTGTGTGTATGTGTCGTCTCAGCATCTATGTTTATTTATGTGTTTTATTTTTTCAGGCGAAAAGTTGTCCAAGCAGCAGCTGCAGCACAGCAACATCATCAAGAAGCTCCGTGTGAAGGAGAAGGAGAGCGACACAAGGATCACCAAGCAACAGAGGAAAACCAAGGAGCAGGAGGAGGAGCTCCGGCAGCTGCAGCAGGTCACATTTTAGTACATCGTTAAAAATGTCGCTTTAACAATATAATTAATGTTTTTTTCTGCCATTGGGCAATTTATGTTTTCAGCACTTTTGAGGTTTGGGGATATGTGAAGAAGTTGTCATTATCAGTTGCTATCAATTTTGATTGAGGAACTGTATCTACATTTGAGTTAGATTTCCCCTTTTTCAATTTCAAGTGTTTGAATTAAATTTGAAGTTTGCTTTTAAATTGACTTTGTTTATGTGTTTGCTATGATAAATAATGTCTCATTGAGAAGTCTTGACATTTGTTCCTTGGTTACGGTACGTTATGTTTAGCCTAAATCACCAAAAGTAGTATAATCATGGCTGCAAGTCAAGTGTTTTTTGTGTGTTTAGGTTCTAGATGGGAAAGAAGAGGTAGAGAAACAGCACAGGGAGAACATCAAGAAGCTGAACGCGGTGGTGGAGCGGCAGGAGAAGGAGCTGAGCCGGCTGCAGACGGACTCTGAGGAGCTGCAGGAGACGAACAGGAGCGTCCAGGCTGCTCTGGACAACGCTTATAAGTAAACACTGACACACCCCTCTATCGACACTGAATACTAACAACGAGAGCTCTGACTGTAAATGTAATCTCACGAGCTAGCAATTATATTGCACTTCACATCTCATTGTATTATTTCATGGTTGGCAGAGGAAATGGTGCAGACTAAGTCTTTGAAAAGGGACACATTTATTGTGAGGTTCTTGAGTTTATTGGATTTGAAATTACGCAATGAAAATCGAGACTAACGCGTTGCCTTCCACCATTTATTTGAAGACAAATTAGCATACACTTAAAAAATAAATACCTCATCGTTGTTTTATTACAGCGGAAGTGCAGAGCCAAACAACAACAAATGTCCCACATGTTTGTTCTTACAAATAGGGACGGCACTGTAATAGGGTTATGATGTTGACGGTCTACTTCAACACCTCTGTTGTCAGGGAGCTGGCAGAACTTCACAAGGCGCACGTCAGCAGAACGAGTGAGGCCGAAGAGGTGTCGCTGAGCAGGGAAACGCAGGCCAAAGAGCAGCTGAGCCTGGCTCTGGAGAAAGCCCAGGAGGAGGCCAGGCTGCAACAAGAGGCTCTGGCCAATCAGGTAACACAGGATATGTATGTAAATAAAGCCTTCGAAGGCTCCTCAGATATGCTAGTTTGCTGCTGCATGAGCAACCAGCCCACCTTGCATGTGTTACAGGTTACGTTTACACTACAGTAGGCTTTGGTGCAGCCTCAATACACCTCAATCCTCAAATGGGGAGTCGGTTGTTATTTTATTTCCTGTCGTACAGGAGATGCTGCGGCCCATAACCAAACATTTGCCTGCATGATTATTCACTCACACAAGCACACATGGTTGACGGTGTGCGATTCCTTTACTATATCCAGTTGTTGTTCCCCTGTTTCATTCTCAGAATTGCATTGGGAATTCTAGTGAATGTCTAGATCATTTTGTTGGAAATGCTACTTAAGCCAAATAAAAACTGTCAGTTACCAAGGTCAATAAAGCATGCTGAGGTGGTATATTTTTTTAATTTAATTTCACACATAGATGAAAGTAAGCTTTCTGATGTATTGTTCTTTATTCTCTGTATTAGACATTCATTTGAAACACTGCAAAGTTGAACCGAGCATCCTTTCTTAACTCTCTTTAATGTTGCGCACAGGTGGCTGACCTGAGACTGGCTCTGCAGAGGGCTGAGCAACAGCAAGCAAGAAAAGAAGATTATTTGAGGGAGGAGATCAGGGAGCTGCAGCAGGTAACATCATATGCTGGTTAGAAGATGTCCTACCAAGCTGGTTCCCTTTGGCAAGCGTTAGAAATAACTGGAATTTTGACAGAATTTATTTAAATTAATGCACACCGTATTTTTCTCCTCTTCATTTTCCACAGAGGCTTCAGGAGGCAGAGACAAGGAACCAGGAGCTCAGTCAGAGTGTTACCTCGGCAACACGACCCCTACTGCGACAGATTGAGAACTTGCAGGCCTCATTGGGCGGGCAGACGGCATCCTGGGAAAGACTGGAGGAGAACATCTCCGACAGGCTTGGTAAGAGGAGTTTTACTGTGTGTGTAAAACAAACAGCAAAATACAGTATTGTACAAAGTAAAGCCAAAAGCGTGCTTTTTTTTTTTTTTTTGGGGTGTCCCTTTTTTCTTTTTAACAGCCGATGCCCAGGCACAGCTGGCTGTGGCTGTGGAGAAGGAGCGATCAGCAACAGAAGACCTTCTGTCCATCAAGTCCCAGCTGATCTCTCTCGAGTCCCAGAACTCCCTGTTCCGTCAGGAGAAGGCCCGACTCCTGGCCAAGCTGGATGCTGAGAAGAACAAGCGAGAGAAACTTGAGGACGAGAGCAGCAGGTAACCAATCACAACTTAAAACCCAAGCCTACAATGTTAATTGATGAGGTCACATCCAGCCAGTCATCGTCACTCATCCTGTTCTTTACATTTACTAGTTTCTTATCGGGGCATTTATTCGTGCCTTTGGAATGTGTGGCATTAGATAGATGAGCGGATGCATGGTCAGGTAATTTGGTTTAATTTGAACTATGACATCAATTACATCCTAACCACTAGACCTTAAAGAAAGTGTGTTAAGATAAGATAATCCTTTATTAGTCCTGCAGCGGGGACATTTACAGGATTACTCCACATGCTTTTGTCTTGTCTGAAGTTAGTTTTATTTGTCTCATTGTTTCCAGAAACCTTATTATAAAACATTAGTGACAGTGAATGTTATGCTGCATTCACTCGTTACCTCCTGTTGCCTGTTTATTTTCCCCCTGATTATCTAACTTTTGGTTGGATGTGTTGCAGATAGATTTGTGTATGTGTGAATATTATTGGCATAGTTTTTCTGGGTAGAACAAAACTTGTGGGACTGTTGAGTAAAATGCTGTCGCAACATCTCCCCTTGTAATGCTAACGGTTCCTGGTGAGTGTTTTTGTTTCATAACAAACACATCTGTGAGTCAAAGTGGGAAGAGGAGGAGGCCAGAGGGACTCATGCAGGCACGTGCACAGATAGACCCCTAGTGGTGCTCAAGCACCTGCCCTTTTGCCCTGGATGAGAAAAGTGCCCCTTCTGCTGGAGCCCCAATTTTTTTTAAGAATAAAAACTACTCTCTCTGTCATCAATTCCCCCCAAATGTGTTTTATATCTGACGGGGCGTTTATTTGAGTTCTTGTGAGAATTTCGCAACGACATGCTCCACGGCGCTCACGAGCCCCCGCCGCGCCCCCCTCCCTCCTCCTCCTCCACGTAGCGCTCATGCAGTGTGAGCGCCAGGCCAAACGGGTGCAGCTACTTCTTCTCTGACCCATCAGACAAACAGGTAATGACGGTGTTTGTGCAATCCCCCGACGTTGTTTGGTGATAAATTAACCACAACATTAGCGCCGCTGAAAACATTACGTCGCAACTGGTCCGACGTTTCCTAAAAAAATAAACAAACAGAAAACTCACGAAATCCGTGATTTCAAAGCCTTTTCCAGCTGTTTACTGACGTCATGTTTAATGTCGTTCGCGGAGCATTTTTCAGTCTTTCACGGGCCTTTGCATGGGCAAAAAAAAAAAATTATTTATTTTTAAGGGATTTTTTAATGCAGCAGAGTGCCGTTTATTAAATTTCTGTCATATTCATGTAATGTGCTGTAACTCTGTTACGTTGTTCATTCTGGTCACATGACATCTATTGCTTCTGTCCATCCGGGGAGAGGGATCCTCCTCTGTTGCTCTCCTGAAGGCTTCTTCCTGTTTTCCCTGTGAAAGGGTTTTTACTATCTTTATTTGGGGAGTTTTTCCTGATCTGATGTGAGGCCCCGGGACAGGATGTGGCCAGGTAGAAAATCCACGGCCCGTCACTGTACAGTTACAACCGGCCCTTTGAGGGCGACCATGATGCTGATGTGGCCCGGGGTGAAAATGAGTTTGACACCCCTGCTTTAATTTATCCAGAGCAGAGTTTTGATAAGTTTTAAGTTAGAATATTTTTGGATTGCATTTGGTCATACATGGCCTTGTTTTGTCTGTTTTTGCCTGTTATTCATTTATTTATTCAATTTGATCATTTGAGTTAGTTTGTTAACAAAAAAAAATATATAAGTTGAAAATATCCTACTGTTAATATAACACTCTATTATTATAATTTTTAATTTCATAAATAATTTTGGAGATGGGTGCCCCTTTTTTTGGTTTGAGCACCTGCCCCCCAAAATGTCTGTGCACGTGCCTGGACTCATGCATGACTCTCTGCCACACGGTTAACTTTTGTGAGAAGTCAAGTCGCTGTTAATGGGCCAGCGGTGCAATGGTTTGATTACGGAGTAGACGATACTATGTTTGACCCCTGGCTACCTTGGAGCATTTTTAGCTCCTACTAAAAGGTGTAAATTCTGTTTGTCTGAAAATATGATATCTGTGAGCTAATATTGTATCCAGCTTGTGGCTGCTTGGGGAACAGTATAGCTCCCTTTTCAGTGGAAAAGCTCAAAGAGGATTGTCATTGTATTGCACACTTTTATCCTCATTTCTTTCCAGGCATGTCACAGGGGTATTTTACCAGTTTTGTGTCCGTGATACAGCCAATTGTTTGCTCGTTATCTCAATGCAGGGAGCACGTTGATTTGGAAAATCTGCGAGGAGAACACAGCCGCTTGCTAGAAGAGGCCAAGAAAGAAAAGGTACCTTAATGCTCCCGCTCACTCTTGTTGTTCTCCTCGAAGAAACAACTCCCTCACGCGCATTGTTTTCGCTTCTTCCACCAGCTGCTGCTGACCAATCAATTAGAGATGGAGAAGATGAAGGTGGAGCAAGAGAAGAAGAAATGCTACCTGGCACACGAGGCACTTAAGGAAAAGGTTTCAGACAATTTTGAGATTATCAATCTTCAGTCCAATTCATCTCATCAGAATTTCTCCATTTAGAAAGTTAAGATGTCTTAATTCTGTTCTCTAAAAATCGTGGTATGTTTTCTCATTAGGAGCGGAGGACCATGATCCACTCTGGAGGAGAGCCTCCAGCCTCCTCCACACCCTCCCTGTCCCGCTCGAGCTCCATCAGTGGGGCAGACAATGCTGGTCTACACGCCTCTCTTCTTTCCCAGGTAAACGCTGGGAAAATGGATGATTAGTCGGTCTGTGCATGCTTGGATTTGTGTCGCCTGACCGGCCCGGTACTTTTGTTTGATTCTTCCACAGGATGACTGTTTAGACCACTCTCTGGGTAACATGACCATGTCTATGTCGATGAGCGGGACCAACTTATACGAGGCCGCCAGGCTGTCCGGAGGCTCCAGCATCATGGAGAACCTTCAGTCTCAGCTCAAACTCAGAGAAGGAGAGATAACACAACTGCAGGTAGCGACTCAGAACAAAGCCACATAAAGCTTGTTAAAAATGTATGTATTAGTTGGATGGTTCTGCTACATGTCTGCACCACCTGTCTGCAGACAGAGGGCTGGCCAAATCAACAATGTTTCCTTACAATACAAATAAAACAAGTATTTAAATATGCTAAAAACACTGCAACATTAACATTTTGATAGAAAAAAAGCCACAGCTTTGTACCCTCTTCTGTCCTCCCGTTTTTGCAGCTTGAGATCTCCAGTCTAGAGAGGAGTCGTTCTGTGATGGCAGAGGAGCTGGTTCGACTCACCAATCAAAACGATGAGATGGAGGAGATGGTGCAGGAGATCCCCACGTTGAAAGTTCAACTCAAGGTAAGGGCTGTATAAGCAGATACAGGACACCTAAATGCTGTATTTGCAGGGGTTCTTCTAATGTTTGCGTCTGTGCATTGCAGGATCTGGCGCAGAGGCACAACACTATCCTGCAGATGTATGGAGAAAAGGCTGAAGAGGCAGAGGAGCTGCGATTGGACCTTGAAGATGTGAAGAACATGTACAAAATCCAGATTGATGAATTGCTGAAGAACCAGAAATAAACCATTTGTAACTGTGTTACTTTTGGGACTCTCACAAACAAATCAATTGACCATCTTGGCCACACATGCATTCACCGGAATAGAATATGCAGAGAATTTAGTTTAATCACTGTGTCAAAAGAAAACTCTTATCTTTATCTATTTTATTTTATTTTAATTAATTATCACATGCTATATTTAAGTGTGGATGTTGGGATTATGCATAACATACAATATATTCTTACAGAATCAGTATGAAGAATAGCCACAGTTTATCATTCAGGTGTCCATTTGAAATATTTGGCACTTTGTACGAACTTTGCTTTTGTTGTAATTTCTCATGTTTAAACCTTTTCATAGTATTGTATAAACAGTTTACAACTGTTGGGAGATGGTCACAGTTTTTTTGGCACTAGACAGATTCATCATTGTTCATTTCTTAATGCATAATCAGAATGGTTTAAGAAATATATAAAACAATATTGTACAGAGAATTTTATGTATTGTTATTTTCTCCTTACAAATCACAACGTGGTGTAGACCTAAGAGTAGTCTGTGATGGCAATCCAGAGGGAGTAAGATTGGATTTTAAACCCTATAAATATGTAAATTAATAAACATTTATTTGGGTGGTGAGAAATAATATGATTCTTAATTTTAATTATGTGGATTCACACTTTAGAAGTCTGCATTTTCTTTACATTCATACATCTCCATGTTCGGAACAGTTTCATACAGCCGTCCAATCAATATATTTGTAATGGTGTGACTGATGCAAATATGTTGATTTAATATGTGCAACATATATACGGCAAGTATATATTGATTGATGTACTTTTTGTGAGGGGGAACATTACATCGTTTATATTTCGATACAATAATGTAACTTTGAACAAAGGTTTGTCAAACTGTAATAATAGCTGTTTGAGTTTGTTTTCCAATTTCCGAGCTCAGCCTTTTATCCACCTTAATAATACATGATTCATCTTGGTTTAGATATAATTCATAATGGTCCTTAAAAGAGAGTTTGGAGAGCCCTTTAGCGGTTAGGTTGAAGAGCACTCTCAGGACAAAGTGTGGCTCACAGCGCCACCCTGCGGCCGTCGCTACGTATTACAACCCGCCATCAGGTTTCCGGTGTTATGGCGACCACCGGCAACATCCTCGCTTCAGTCTGGAGAATTGCAGGCGATGCGTTCAGGTAAACCTCCTTTCACTCGCAACTGAAGCGAACCAAATTCAGAGGACCACTGGTCGTGAGATACGTGCCCGTCACACGTCTTTAAACCGAGGAAACTTTACATATTTTAAGCCCTGCTGCGTTCTTTCGCAGCCCCCAAATCGGTAACACAGCTTGAATCAACGGGCAGGGGTCTTGTCTTTGTCAAGAACTAACGCTGCCGTGACATGTTAGCCGCCACGTACACATTTCAGACATTAGCCTCCAATAAAGTATGAGCATATGTTTCCCCCTGAGAAAGAAAGAGTAAGTTATTACTAGTAAGTTATTATCCCCGCGCGTCTTGGGATGTAACTAACTGTTATCTCACGTGGCCATCAAGTCGCCGGCTCGCGCTGACGGGTCGCAACGTTGACGTCATTTTATTAAACGACGAGTTGACGGACGTTAATTGACGCTAGCTTAAAGTTTGATAGCATGTTTGCTTCTCTGAGAGCCGGCGAACGACAACAAAAAGGGGAGAAAATAACCTTTTATATAATATATATATATATATATATATATATATATATATATATATTTATTATATAAAAGGTTATATAAAGTTAACTAGTTCGACGAGGGCTATTAAAGAACTCAACACGACCTGTTAAACCTGAAATAAGGAGGCAGCCTCGTGCTTTCACGGTGTTTACATGTGACATTTACTCCTGAGGTATCTCACAGGCATCCCGTTACTTATAAGTAAGTAGGTTAAGAATGACAAGTAACTCCTTGAAAACATGTGTAATTAAAATAACTACTTGTTGGCAAAACCCACTGTTTAGACAGTGTTATAGTAATACATTTTTTACAGTTATATACAGCAACGCCAGTCCTCAGCTCCTTTTAGATGTGCACAGGTGTGGGAGCCATTGTTATAACGCACATACAGTGTGGCAACTGCAGTAACAGTAGTCACTGTAATATTGAATAATGTAACTGGCCCTGGACTGTGTGAGCTCATGCAGACTGGAGACTTACATTGCATGGGTCATGGATACATAATCATACTTTATTGGCCACCTGGAACTGCACAGGTCATATTGTTACCAGCCTACAGTTTTCATTTGTTCCTTCAGTCTCAATCATGATTGCTCAGACAACAGTCGGAAAAAAAGGTCAGTAACACATCCTGCAACAGGACCTTTTCCTCATGAGGCGCTCAGATCCCCTGCAGCTACGTTCCCACACACTTGCTTGTGGCTGCATGCTTGTAAACTGGTTTTGAGATTTCAACCAGGATTACAGAATGCAAGTCTGAGTCTGTGTCTCTCCTCCTCTTCTTTCTTTTTTATTCTTTTACTCCTCAGAGTGCTGTGAAGAGGAGCATCAGCTATTTCACATGTCTGTGTAATTCTGACTATGCTGCTCTTGGTAGCGCTGGGCATCATTTCTTCTTTCACTGTGGTCACCACCGAGAAGGCTGAGAACATCAACCACGAATCACCAGCACCGCCGCTCAACCACAGCAGGATCTCCCTGCCGCCAGAGCACGTACCCTACTTCCTCTACAACAACAAGAGAATCGCGAAGCAATGCCGCCTGGACCCACTCTGCCCTTTTAAAGTAAGATATGCACTCTGTCAACTTTTTCACTGTTCAAATATTTTCTCAGTGTAGAGTAGTAACATGTTAGAAAGTGTTGCTGTACTGTGAGGAAAATCTCTAAAAAAGCTCTATGACTGCCAAGTGCCTTAAGATTTAGATCATGACTCATAACATGAAACCTGTTGTGTAAAAAAAAAAGACTATTTAGTTTTAATCGAACTGAGGAGGCACTGGATGAGTGGGCTTTACCCTGGGGTTTTCTTTACAGTAGCAATTACAATTGTAGTAAGAAGGGTATTATAGAAATGCATGTTTAAGATACCTACATATGCACACACATGGATGTATTCACACTTACTGCTTATTTATATTTATTTATATTACTTGTTTCTATTGTATTGTTCTTTTTTATTCACTTGTGAGCAAGGCTGCTGTAATCCTGTAATTTCCCCACTGCGGGACTAATAAAGGATTATCTTATCTTATCTTATCTTCATACCCTTGTTTTTAACAACAGGATGCACTGCAGGATCTGCCTGCCTGTTGGGGCTACGAGAAGAACTGTGATCCAGGGAAGCGCTTCAGCTATCCAGTCTGTACTAAAGCTGACTCTGGATGGTACTGTTCCTAGCATAATATCCACACTTTATGTTCTTACTTGTTCCTTTTCAGATAATGCATGTTACATAATTTACTTTCCACATTTTCCTTGCAGCCAGTCAGGATGTGTCAGGTGTTCAGCAATCTTAACTTTAACAAATAATAGTAATCTTTTATTCATATGTATTGAATTTACTGAACCACAGTCTCCATTGTTTTTCCAAAGTAAAAGTGTAATTATTCATAGCATGCATTATTGATGAACCATTATGGTTTTTGGCTTTGCTGATCTGCCTAAATCTCTGATCTGTCAGGGCCCGTTCTCTGGAGGCAGCCCAGGAGCTTTTCTGGAAGCAGGCGGACTTTGGCTACGTCAAGGAGCGCCTCTCTGAGCTCAAAACACTCTGCAAGGCCAGCAAGCCTGTAAGTCTGCTCATTTCCTTAGTTCCCACGGGCCTACCGAGTCCACAGGAAGAAACAACAGGCAGACGCTGTGTTCAAAAGAATCCACAGACAATAGACCTGAACATAATTAGCTTTAAAAGCAGAATGTCGAGGAAGTATAGTACAGAGAACGCTTTCACAATCTCTAAGGTCCAGTTAATATCACTTGAATACTAAATATTTTTTACTCCTAATATTTTTCTAGGGGGACTCATCATTAAGATGTAGTAGCCACACTCGCTTCTGTAAGGCAACTAACCTTTACCTGGACCTCCGAAAGCCACGCAGAGGTCATGAGAGGTCAGTATATATTTGAAAGTAACATGTACATGAAAAAAACATGAAACAGACACAGACTCATCCTGGTTTATGTTGCAGATACAAAGAGGACTTCATTCAGACGGGTGAGATTGGTGGTTGTTGCAGACTGAACAGGCGGTCACTCGCTGCCGAGGGAGAGCACAAGAGCCCCTTGCAATCTTGGTGAGGCAGGACACACACATTCACACACTCAGTTACTGAGCTTAATCCAATGGAGTTGGTATGAGTTCTTGGAAATAGAAAGAAACGTGTTTATAGTCACTAAAAGAGGCTAAAAGCATGTTCCCTCACCGGGAATCGAACCCCAGGCCCCAGCAGTGAATGCGCCAAATCCAAAGGAGATACCAGGGAATTGATGATATATATATATATTTAGTGCAGATATATCTATATTATATCTTAAATTAATTTAAGCATTTTTCTTCACCTATTCATTAATTTCTGTGTAAACCCCTAGCCTGTCCCTCGGAGAAAAATAAATATGCATAAAATAACAGCAAAAATGTCCCTCAATCAGACAGAATTATAGAAATGAATGATGTCTATTGACCGGAGCATACACTCGTTACCGTTAGCATCGCACACATTCACCAGGTATAGTTCACGTCTGTCTGGCTCGTCTGATTGACCGATTCTGCTTTAGACAGAGGTTAGGGTCTCCGACCTCATTAAGGTAAAGACACAGAAATACATAAATAAATACATGTTGTAGTATAAAAATGTAGGAAAAACATTTTATTTATTTATGTCCTGTTTAAGATCCACTTTTATTCATGTTTTTATGCATTTATTAATGTATTTCCAAATTCATTTCCAAATGTATTTCTTATTAATTTGTTTATTTATTTCTGTGTTTATTCATTTCTGTATTCATTTTTCGTCCGTCATGAATGCTTTGGACACAGCATCCATAAAGTTGGCTTTAGCCAGAGAGGTTTTCCATGGTTTTTATTGGAGATCATTCCATCCTCTTCCTCTTCCTCTTCCTGCACCGTCTTCTTCAACTGAATACCGGTCTGATCAGACAGTCAAAAGGAATGTACTTTTGACTTGTAGTTACTAAAAAGGGCCAAAATCATGTTCCCTGATTAGGAATCTTACCAGGGCAACAGTGGTGAGAGCGTCAAATCCTAAGAACTAGACCACTAGGGAAATGCCTTTGTGGATCGAAGTATGGGACTTTTTGAATGCAGTAACACAGACTGCCACTAGCTGGTGCTCTGTCCACTGTATTGCCAGCATTTTGCTGAACAGGACTCTTTAGGTATTACCCTTCTGTACAGCTTAGAGGCAGTTAATATCCTGCCTGGGGAATTAGTAGTTATAGTATGTGTGCACTTTGAGTTAGGCCAGCTCCAGCTACCTCTCGGGGAGGACAGTGTAGATAAACGGCTGTTAAATCAGTTAAAGACACAAAGCATCTGGTGTGATCCCAGCAGGAGTAGTAGCCTCCCCCATTCCACTGCCTTAGAGACTTAAGTGAATGCATTGAAGAAGCTGGATGAAGCAGTCCTGAGGGGGACATGGGGGCAGTCGGGAATGTGGGGGTGGAGTCAGCTCCATTCTTCTCTTTTCTGTCCGGCATGGAGTGGGTCATGCGGGCCAGTGGCGCAATGGATAACGCGTCTGACTACGGATCAGAAGATTCTAGGTTCGACTCCTGGCTGGCTCGTTAAATGTTTTCCAGCTGCACGTAATATAGCAGTTCATAATCTCTTATGATCTACTCCCAACCAATGGGAGGCAATCACATGACTCTGATAATTAAATCACAGGTCAAACACATTGAAAATAATGAAAACACGAAATAACATCAGATGGTATTACACAGAAAAAATACTTTTATTCATCATACATGGAAGATAGCACATATGTCGGGCTTCATAACGACAGTCCACAAATCAACGGGTCACGGTGACTACGTCCACTTCTTATATGCAGTCTGTGGTTTTAAGCAATTGGCTGTATTCCAAACTGTCTACTAAATATTACGGATGAAGGCATGCTGTGTCCGAACTTATGAATCGATTAATTTTGCAGTATGCTAGACCAGACTTTAGCCTTTAAACAAGCTTTTTTTTTTTTTTTAGGTATGCTGAGCTGCAGACATACACAGAGCTGGACTTTCATCCCATACAGGATGGACACTGTGATGTTGTCATTGAAAAGCCCTCTGTTTTCATGAAACTGGATGCTGGTAGGTAATACACATTTACATGACTTAAAGGTCACATATCATGCTAATTTTCAGGTTCATTCTTGTATTTTTGGGTTTCTACTAGAACATGTTTACTTGATCCAGTTTTTTTTAACGTATTGTTCTCATACTGTCTGTCTGAATACACTTGTATTTACCCGTACTTTAACATATGGTGCATCTTAAAGTTAGTGGTATAACGGATCATTGTCGATCTGTCTGGATCTCCCCCTCACAGTTCGCCACGCATGTAAACCACGGATTAATTCCACAGTTTAACCATTACAAATAAAGTTTGACTGATAATCGTTATCGGCCGATATTCAGTAAAAATATGCCATCAGGCAATCCACATTTATGTTTTCTATTCGCTGATCCCTGAAAATAAATAGATATTTACACACCGATTTTTTTATCAATAAAAAACGTTAATTTCCCGATCATTTGAATTTTGACCATTAAATCCCTTATAAATGACTTTACAAAGTAAAAGGATAACATTTACAGTTTTTGATGACTTACACCGACTTCAGTTTTAAATTATTTTTGGGATAGTGGCGGAGAAAATAGTCTGGAGCCTTGTAGACCAGCTGCTATAACAAAACAAAGTAACCAAAAGGATCCGTGTCTGCCAATATGGATAGGGGATCTCTAAAAGTTACACTTTTTTATTTTGTGCCGATCCAATCTGTGATCCGTGATGCCGATTCGGGATATGATCCGAACCGTCAGTTTGAGTCATGTGCCTGCATGTGTCATAGGAAGGGGAGCCAAATTGAACGGCTTGTTGAATCACGTGTTTTCTGATGTAGGCAGCCAAGAAAAAGCTGTCCGGGTTGTCTTATTTCACAGTTTGTGGATTGGAAGGCACTCCAGATACTCAAATAAATGTGCACAAGCACTGTACACCCCCCCCTTTAGTTTACAGTCCTGCAACCTAAACAAGTAGCTAAAACCTTTGCTCTTATTGTGTCTTTGTGAAAAGAACAATACACATGCTCAATGTACAATGTTGGATAGCAATGGTTCCATCTTTCTAAAAACCTTGCTGGAATGTCACAGTAATGGATTGAGAGCTTCTTCTTTTAAATACCAGGCCAAAAACAAACTGATGTTCACTAAAATAATACTTGTGTGTTTTCCTAACAGGGGTGAATATGTACCACCATTTCTGTGACTTTGTCAACCTCTACATTTCCCAGCACATAAACAACTCCTTCAGCTCAGATATCAACATCATCATGTGGGACACGGTGAGTACCCGATGTCTCCCATTACAGATTCAATGGAGGGTGTAACCTAGATATTTCTTGATTAGTTGTTTCTATTCAAGGTAAACCAGCACATACTGTACGCTGTCAAAATACAAGGCAGGATTTTACATTTGTCCTGCTGCTTTTAGTGAATTGATGACGCCTTCTTTTAGCAACATAAGAAATACAGTACATGAAGAGTCACACATTGGATCTGTTCTTGGGTCACAGCGATACAACTGCAAGACCTCTAAATGCTGATGCATACGCACATTTTTATTAAGATTATTTCGTCAGATGCAGGTGTGTATTTTAGCTTTTCTACCTCTGTAAAACACTCTCTCTGATGTTTTTGTTCAAAGTAACATGAAAACACAGAGTCATACGAATTGAAAGAGTTTTGTGTCCAAGACGGAACGGAAAAGAAAGGGTCTGAAAAAGTGAGATTGGATTTGAGTTCTATAACCCAGCGGGAAAGCCAAACAGTATTTTGTCTGCAGTGTACTTCAGTCACAGTTTTTGTTAAACAAGTCAGTGCCCGATGTAGACATCAGGGGGAAACACCAGTTTGAATAACAGAATGCTTTACAGACCGCTTCATCCGGCCCATTGTTCCCCGAACTGTGCACAGAGGGAAAGAGGAACATGGAAAGAGAGAAAACTGACAGGGAGAAGGAAAGCAGTGACCTTTCAGTACAAACCGAACACTTTCATCCAAACAGTGGCAGGCTGTCGGATAATAGTGTGATAACAGATTTTGTATAAAACCACAGCTTCAGAGAAACACAACCAGCAGAGTTTAAAAAACAGATGACCGACCCTGGCACTGCTTAAGGCTGTAGTTGATTCTAATTTTACGGGTTTGTTTTTCATTTCAGATGTAACATTAATTTGATTAACATTTGTTTCTTTCTTTTTTATGTCTTTTCCCAGAGTTTTTACGGTTATGGTGATCTGTTCGGTGAAACATGGAGGGCCTTCTCCGAAGATGACATCATCCACTTGAAGACCTACGACTCGAAAAGAGTAGGTGAATGGTCACTTCTGTGTGGTCATTGTACGCTTCTTTTTTTTATAAAAGTCTTGAACTCATCACTTACTCAAGTATAATGGGTTGGTAGTCTTCGTCTATGAAAGCTAATTATGGCCTTGAGAGTGTTGACACGGACCCCTGTGACTAGGTTGGTTGTTTACAGGAAGAATCCTCTGGCATACAGGAAATATTGTGTTTTGTGTATCCACAAGCAGCAACAAGGGTCTTGATGAAATATACATGTAAGACACTGTGAAGTTAGTATGACCAACCATGGCTGAACTGATAAGAACCTTCTTCAGACAGTCAATTACCATCCATATAAAATCCAACAAACATGATGTGCCATCAAACCAGGTAACAACAATGCTTTATATGTTGTATATTGCCTGATTGTCCACGTTCACCCCATCATCATTTCAATATTTTAGATTTTTTTTTACGTTTGCTTGACATATACACAAACAGATTGCTGTGCCATGCCGTATGCTCACTGTTCACTCCTGTCAACAGGTGTGTTTTAAAGATGCCTTCTTCTCCCTCCTCCCAAGAATGAGATATGGCCTCTTTTACAACACGCCTCTTGTGAGTTTCCATTTTATGTATTGGTGTGTGTGTGTGTGTGTGTGTGTGTGTGTGTGTGTGTGTGTGTGTGTGTGTGTGTGTGTGGCCACTAACCAGATGTACTTTACATGTATTTGCTTTCAACAAATTGTCCCATTCAATATAGCCTTGTTTGTGTTTCCATTTATATGTTTTTATCTCACGTTTTGTGACTTTTTACAATTCATTTATTGGTCTTTCCCAAATGCACACTGATATCCGGTTTAATCGCAAACATGCAGTACAGGTCAAATATTTATGTGATGCATTCAAAAGCTCAGCAAGTGCTTACGCTATTTAAATGAGAATTTCAAGGAGATTACTATAAAGATGATACCATGTAAATATGTGTTGTCCCGTGGTTCCAGCCTTGGGGTGTGAAATATTGATAGCTCAGCCTCAAGCTGCTGCGTTTGATTGCCACTGCAGCAGCACATGGCATGTTTACATTCATGCGCTCACATTTACAGCTGCAGTGCAGCAGTGTAGGTGAAGGAGTCTTGGACTTGAGATATGCATACGCTCATAAGATATCAATCCCAGGGGGGTTAGAAATATGTGTACAATTGTCAGAGCCCCAGTGTGTTACATGTTTTTCAATCTCAACCCGGTGAAATTCAGCAGTGTAGTCTGATTCAATTCATTTCAAACCAGAGTCAATTTTCTTTGACTTTTGCATGACTATATACAACCAAAGTCATAATTTGAATACATTATTTTGAATTGCAGGGATGGATGAAAAATAAATTGCATATGTGAGTGAATTTGACACTTTCTGTGGTGTGTTGATGGCAGATCTCAGACTGCTACAGTGAAGGGATGTTTCGGGCGTTCTCCCAGCATGTCCTTCATCGACTCAACATCCCACGAGACGGGCCAAAGGTAGGAAAAACATCTTTTAGGAATCAGTTTTTTCTTGTTTGCATACATGGGATGGACCCAGTTTCATGAACACATTTATAATCCAACACAATAATAAAGGTAGTAACAAATATGATCCGAGGGAAGATTTCACCGCATTCTCAAATACATTTAGATTGTGGTACACAGACTGTTTAGTTTTCATGGGTGTAACAGGACCCTGTTGCTCTCGTGAGTCTTGACCAGGCACAAAAGAGGGCAACACACTTGGCTTGCTTATTAATGTCTTTTATTTCGATGTGCACTCTCCCGGCAGCTTCAGCTGTCTCGGCCGTGTCCAGCTCTCCCATTCCACAGCCGCTACTACTGTTTATATTGGGGAGAGACACAAACACAGATTGCCCCCAGCTGAGGCAAATTACACCTCATGCTCACACCTGTTCCCTGAACCACCCCCTCGTTCCGTTTCCTCTGAGCTGAGCGCAAACCCCGCCCCACAATGGGCAAGCAGCTTTCATAAAGGTGGCTTTCCCTGACCGGGAATCGAACCCGGGCCGCGGCGGTGAGAGCGCCGAATCCTAGCCACTAGACCACCAGGGAGCTGCTTCTTTGGCTGCAATCATAAACAGTACACCAACATATTCAGCCCCACACGCTTGGGCAGGATAACCTGTTTGATTAACTAATAAACGGGTCACCCACCCACATCTCAGCTAATCTTCACCATTTATCCTGGTTTAGTTTATTCTCTCTTTATCAATTTAAACATCAGAACTATACTAACCAACAGCAAGGGTAACAGCAGCGTTAGAAAAAGAAAAGAAAAACACAACTCATTCAATCTGATCAAAATGTGATTATGTTAACTTCTAAGACTATCATAGACTGGAGACCTCTCAAGGACCTCTGCCTGGGAAATGCTGGTGTAAGTTCTAGCACCAGTCTGACTGGGAGTACTGGATGAATAAATTAGGCCTTAGGACGACGATGGTCATTCTTTTTGTCGAGAGGGAACCTATTTTCATGGAAATTTGTATGGATATGTATGGTATCTGAAAACGATCGCTGATGATTTTGGTGATAACCTTTCATGTGGCACCATCAGGTCAGAATTTTACATACCAACCAACAAAAAACTAACGACTGCACTTTATTTAACATGCTGTTAAACAATCTAAAAGGCAGATTGATATTCATTTGACGATGTTACATCCACGGCCATTCACCATCTTTCAAAGCTCTTCACTGAAAATAAAAAGGCTGGTGATACCGAGTGCTGTGGAGGGAGCACAGGGCTGTTCACTCCGTCTCATCGCCAGCAGACAAAGAAACCAAGACTGTGATCTAAAGCTTCAAGGCTCTGCAAGTTGATTGTCACAGCCGGCTGTTTTGGGTGGAAACCTGGAATGCCTGCAAGGGAAGAAATCACAGGACTGGGACATTGTGTGCAGTAACATAAAGTGTGTGCACTTTCTGGTCAATTAGCTTTAACATGTAAAACCATTAGTCGGGTTCTAGTTCACAGGTTTATCCATGAACGACCATATTTTATGTTGTTTCACACAGAAGGCTTGTTGTTTTAGTAACTCAGTTCCCTTTGTGGTCTAGTGTTAGGGATTTGGGGCTTTCCCGCCGTGGCCTGGGTGCCGTGGATAAATACAGTCTTCACGCCAAAAAGACCAAATAAATGCATGTCAGCCTACCTGCAAATCTCTCAGCGCTCACCAGAACACAAGCTACTCCCTGCCACAGACACATGAACAGACCCACTGTGAATAGAACGAAAAGGAAGATAATGATTTGATTTGTCCCTCTCACCGCCATGGCTTGGGTCCGAGAACACTTCACACTGTTGGTTTTTAGAATGCTAATTTCTAACCTTTCTAAACATTTTATATATAGTAGGCAGTCTTACACTTAAGGTTCTCTTGCAATCGTATGCCCTTTGGTAGTGCGAGTGTCCATTTTGATGGATTACATTCACCTTGAAATAAAGCATTCAGCATGATCATTGTTCTGTTTGTAAGTGACAAAACAATAGTAAGGGCAATGCTTACAGTGAAAGTAACAACATTTCTGTGTTTCAGCCATCAATCAGTCAGATTAGAACAAACCCAAAGAGAGCATAGATGAGCCCTAATCTGCAACCAGACTGCTGTTATTTTAAAGTTATCCCCAAAGACACGGCTCATATGGACATAAATCTGTTAGTATTGCTAATAGTATCTTTTTCAGCAAAGTGAATGTTATGTTATTCTACTGGCTTTGAGGAACAACTGACCTCACAGATTTCTCAAAGACAGCCTGGGCGAATCTTGCCATTATCCAAATGAAAATTTGAAATGCGATTTTCCTGTTATTTTTATGTCATTTTATTAAAAATCTAATCTAAATCTCCATCCTAATCTAATCTAATAATTGCACGGTTAGATTACGAACAGCGTTTCAGGTCCCTGGTGGTCTAGTGGTTAGGATTCGGCGCTCTCACCGCCGCGGCCCGGGTTCGATTCCCGGTCAGGGAACACTTCCTTTTTGTCCATCTTGATAAATTCCTTGTCACGTTACACCCAACGTGATCATTAAAAGCACCAAAACCAAAGCACTAGATCAGCAGACTGTTTGCTGATTTGGTGTCCTTTTACACCTGGACCAAAATAGCACGAGTGAAAGGAGCAACTGGCTAAGAACAGAACTTTGTTAGGCAAGGTTGTAAATTGTTTGCTGTGATAGATCTCAAGTTACAAGTCTTTAGCAAGTTCAAATAACTGCTTAGTTGATTTTTGATTCCTTCCACCACTGACTTTCTGTCACTGTTGAATATAACCAACTTTTATCTCGTCTTTCTTGCACCTCTGTTTCCTACTTTGTGAAAGTAACAATATTTCTCCTAAATCAAAATACATTGTGATGCATTGTGATGCAGTTGACAAGATATGGAGTGGTCTAACACACACTAGAGGGTACGGTTTAGGTCCGAGGAAGAGTATTCCCTTTTCGAGAATGACAGAAAATGGTGAATAGATAATCAGTTGAGTTGAGCTGTTAAGACATTTTACACCAATAATTTGGAAATTACATTTTCAGTAACTGAGCAGTGAATATCTTTGCAGTGAAAATATACGAAAAGCCGTTCTGGGCCATCAGGCCTAGGGAAAGTTTTCTAATGGTCTAAAATCAGTGTCCAATCCCTGCTGCTTTAGTATGTTTCAACAGAAATAACACATGGTAACATTGTAATGCTCCAACCCCTCTATGATTTCAGAATATTTGTATCTTTGCTGACAGTTTTTAAGCAAAGGTTAAGCATCAGGTTCTTAAAAACATTTTATGTTGACCCCAAATCACTGCCACTCACTGCAATCAGACTTCACTGAAGGGGATTTCATTACTACGATAAACAGGGAAAGAGTTCCTCACTGACTGTAGCCTTCTAGTTTCTGAAAGATGGATGTGCTCACTTGAATACTGCCGCAGTCACCTCCTCATTCATCCTACATCTATAACTCTTTGGCACTTTTCACAGGTGCTTTATGATCCCAGGTTTGAAGCACTTGAATGTGTCTTTATGACCAGCGAGGCCCAATAACTTCTTCCTTCCTGTAGAGCAGCTCATTGGGTATTCATAGGCCTTCACTGGAAATATGCTAAGAGGCTTTTCGGCGAGACACGGGGCTGCTGGCGATAGCAGGCCTGCGACTGAATGAGAGGTCCTCTCTGCCCTGACCCTCCTCCTTTCATCCCCAGATTAATGGCACCGCCAGAGACTCACACTGCTGCTCTCCTCTATTGTGTCCCATGCATCCGCCTCCACCGCCCCTCTCCTCCCATCGCCCCCTTGTCATAACTTGCTCACTTTCTTAGAATGGCATCATTTTCAGTACTTTTAATCATATTTAAATAGAAGAGAATAAATGAGGTTTGTGTTGAATACATATATGTCCACTGCCTAAAGTGAGGTGTCATAGTTTGGCTGCTTTATTGTGTACAGCAGATTGAATAGGTTGCAAGTCAAGCTGTTGGTGTCATAACTTTGATTTAAAGATAATGAAGTTATGATCATTATTGTTTATTCCCATATGTTATACATGTTGTCTCCTTCTCTTGCAGAACACAAGGTGTCAGTAGAAGAATATATTACATCTACACGCTGTATAAACTAATAAGAGTTTGTAGTGGGATTGTTTCTGACGCGTCGTCTCCTCTGTGCTGGACAAAAGGCACATTTTAAATAGAGGCTTTTGCCAGCCGCCTATCTTTTCTGTCCTTGGTTGATTGATTATTGGGCACATTGCTGTTTTCAGGAGGGGCGTGTTCGCGTCACCCTGCTGGCACGCAGCACAGAATACAGACGGATATTAAACCAAGTGGAGGTGAGTGAAGCACCACCCTCCCTCCACCTTTCTGTCTCGTAACTTTCTTGCACTTGCTCTTTTCCCCACCATCCTGTTCTCCTTTTTCTCCCTGCTCTGTCTTTCGCTTTCTCTCTCTTTGTCGCCTTCTCTTTCTTCTCACTGCACAACTCTCTCACGCCCTCACACCCTCCTTTCCACCATTGATTTACTGCCCACATCTGTTAAGTGCCTATTTAAAATTGTATTTGCTATAAACAGTAGGAGTAAAAAAGGCTTGTGATTTATATGGTCTCTGCCTATATTTGTTTGCTCTCTCATTGATCAGAGAACACGTCCCTCTGTTGTTGTTACAGCTGGTAAATGCCCTCAAGACTGTGCCTTTACTGGAGGTCAACGTGGTGGACTACAAATACAAGTGAGTTATAGAGTGCTTGTCACAGTGCTACAGGAGGTATTCAGTGCTCCTTAGCATTGGTCAGCAATATAACAGTGCTCTACATGAATATGTCAATGTTAAGCTTTTTAGTTTTTGTAACAGCAACGGTCTTTACACAACAAAGATGATTGATGTGTGACTCCCGGACTGTCTTTCAGGGACGTTCCATTCCTGGTCCAGTTGAGGATCACCAGCAACTCTGACATCTTTATCGGGATGCACGGGGCGGGCCTCACACACCTCCTCTTCCTCCCGGACTGGGCTGTAATCTTTGAGCTGTGAGTGACATTTTTTGTCTGCCTGTGAGTGCGTGGTTTGAGTGAAAGACAGTAAACGGCAGAGAGGGGAGCAGGGAGAGCGATGGCAGCGTGCTGCGCCCAAAGTAGCCCTCAGACACTTGGTGTATGACTTTGAAATGCTGTCTAATTAACCAGGCATTCATCACACCTGGCTACCCTGGGTAGAATAGCTTTTTGGAGTGTGTGTGTTTGTGAGTGCGAGAGAGAGAGAGAGAGAGAGAGAGAGAGAGAGAGAGAGAGAGAGAGAGAGAGAGAGAGAGAGAGAGAGAGAGAGAGAGAGAGAGAGAGAGAGAGAGAGAGAGAGAGAGAGAGAGAGAGAGAGAGAGAGAGAGAGCACGTAAGAGTGAAAGTGAGGCAGACCAAGGAGAGCAAAAGATAAAGTGTGTGCATCTGTCCCTCCCAGATATAATTGTCAGGATGAGAGCTGCTATCGAGATTTGGCTCGGCTACGGGGCATTCGATACGTGACTTGGCAGAAAACGGACAAAGTGCACCCACAGGACAAGGTAGGGGAAACTCCCGTACCAGCCATTAGCTCTCAAGCACCTCAGTGTGAGCCTTCTCAGTTTATCTCACATATCTTCACACACTTACACTCTCATGCACTCATTTCATTATGGGCAATTGGAGGCATTGTAAAAACCAACACACAGACTTCCTTTCTCACGTGTGTTATATCCCTTGTCACCTAATTACAAGGACACCATAACAACACAAACACACACATTTGAAGGCTTTTATGTGTTCATTTAATGTACACATGTTTCTCTATCCCCTCCCTCAGGGTCACCATCCAACCCTCGGGGACCATCCGAAGTTTACCAACTACTCATTTGATGTGGGGGAGTTCATGCGCCTTGTGCTGGAGGCAGCCGATTACGTCACGCACCATCCCAAATGGCAGCGTCCTACCCTTCATGATGAACTCTAGAGCCTCTGTGAGTGTGGGACACAGACATCTGAAGAACTTTTAAGTCATTTTAAATATGTAAAAAAAAAAAAAGGTTGCCTCCTCCATCAGTGTTTCTGGGAGAGTATTTGTCACTTCCTGTCCGCTGCTTTGATAGGTCTGGATGAGTGAAAGTAATACGGCGGACGACTCAGGGTTGAATAGCCTCCACCAGCTCTTATTAGTGTCAAATCAGTTAAAAGACGAGGCGTGTGCAGTCGCGGCATCTGGAGAGCGATAAGATGTGTCCTATGTTTCTTCATTACCGCTGCTGCGTCTACTTCATTCCACGCCGACAAAGTTAGCTAATGAGCAGCTGTTATGGCGTCCCTTCACACGCGACATCTTGTCACATTTCATCAGTGTCACCTTGATGCCAGCCTCCTCAGAGCTGTTGACAATCCCACCAGAGTCTCTGAGCGCATCCAGCGTACTCCAGTCTGATATGATGTTCAGTATTCACGTGCTGGGTTACCGCATACCGTTTTTTGCATTTAGTTTGACATATAAATTTAAGTTTTGCTCATCGAAATATCTCTAAAAGGGATAGACTGACGGTAACTGAGACACTCCTATACTGCCAAGAGGGATTTCTTTTATATCAGTATTAGTGTTTGTACAACACATTGGTAGTAAGCACTGTGAAAACAAACATCCAAGTATTTGTCAGTAAAATTCAACACTCCCCTTCATGATGAAAAATGTCATGTCAGCGAAATATCAGAAATATCTGGGAGACTTTTAAAATCTACCTTTTTATTCTTGTGTCTTTCTTAACAGTTGACATGGTCTTCTTCTTTATTATTCCTTATTTAAACGTGCGTATGTTTGTTGGTTTGATGCATTGTCAGTATGGTCAAATGATGAGGGTGCTGCTGGTGACATTACCTTTCCTAAACTCTCGAATGTTGTTTTATATTGAAAGGTAAATTCGACTAAAATGGAATGAGCACAATTTGCATGCAGTCTGAGGCAATCAATGCACAGGAGTATGTTTAAGCGATCAGATAATGTTCGCGTTACCTGGCCACTCCGTGAGCGTGATGTTTTATTTATCGATGAAACCGAGTTGAACTCAGTCAGAACTTTTTGGTCGGGGCTTTGCTTGACTCATGGGCAATTTCATATTCAAAAGCTGTGTAATATTATGAAATAAATGATTAAAAAAAATGCTGAAGCATGTCTTCCTCTCTGTGCTGGCCGTATTTGGCATCAGAAATTTTATTCATCTTAATTTAATCAATCATCTTTTGAAGGCTGACCTTGGAGGGGAAAAACTGAAGGCCGGTTCTTGCTGACACCAGACTGCTCTCTGCTGTGGGTTTTATTATTTTAGTGAGTTCAGGTCTGAGGAGGGAGATGGCTCTTCGCAAAAGGGCACTAGTCCAGGTTTTACTGTCACTGTAATAAATCTGGATGACCTCAAAAACTACTAAGTGAACAGTGACGCGTCTGAGCCACACGGGGGCAGTATAACATCACACATGAGACCAAATCGGCACCCTGCGCAGTGTGATGGTCCCTGACCGACTTGTTCCAAACAGTGTAGAGGGTGAGAACAATGTATTGTAATAGATCCATTGGGTCATAAGAAGTCACTGTTTGTTTAAGTGTTTGCTCCAATTTCACAAGTTTGATCTCAGCAGGCGTGCTCCTGTCTGTTTTTTTGCGGATGTTGTGTCTGAAATTTCGGGGTATTGACAGACACCGGGCCTGTCTGGGGTGGGCACTATTTATGGCCCTGCTCAGGTTACTGCCAGTGACCTCGTAAAGAAATGAAGAATCTTCATGCAGGGGGCGGGGGGGGGGGGGGGGGCAGCAATCAAAAGCAGAGGAACCAAGATGTCTGTCTGTTCTCATTAACCTTCATGGCAGCTCCGAATCGATGACCAACTCCTGTTTTACAGCGCAAAGCCTGCCTGTATCCACATATGGAGAAGACGCGAGAAACGCATCGAATAACCTCGCCCACCTTTCGATTTCAAGTACGAAGCGTGAGGAAAACACAAAGTCTTCAGAGCAAAATCATCTCCTCTGTGCGCATAACCAACACAGTCTAACCAGTATAACCACAGCATAACCTTGCTTCACTGGCCGCCACGTACGCAGGTGGAATTACTTTGTGGTGTCCAAGGACTACAACGAGCCCCACATGCGTGGCTTCGGGCCACTGGAAGTTTACCTCCCAGAGTTCCACCACGGCCATGTCTGGGGTGGCCTCGTTTAGTCTCGCCGTGGGTAATCGTGTGAAATGTTGAGTTGCTTATCTCTGTCGCCCTTAATGTAGACCCTGTGCAGAGAAAAGTGGGCTGCCGATGCGTCGGGACAGCAGAGCTGATTGCAAGAAAGGGCCGAGTTTTAATCACCGAGGTGGAAGCTGTGAGTAAAGTCATTATCACGTCTGAGCCGTGATTCACACTTTAGAATAGGATTTGTTGTTGTTGTTCGGTTTCATTGAGACGTCGCATAGCTGCTGACTGTTGTTGCCCTATTTTAGTTTGTCTGACATCTACAGTTATATTATCTTTGCGTTTTACAACGTGATCATTAGAAGAATTTAAATTGATCTCAAAAGACAAACATTTGTCACCGCTGAAGACGAATCAATCACAACCATGTCATTTTACCGTGCTCATGTCCAGGTGTCATCAAACCAGGAAAACTGCGTCTCTCTGAGGGATAAATGTAGGAATATCGATATAGGAGTAAGAAATATGCCTCATTTTGTGAGCAGATATTTCCTTATTGTTTTCTTTTTTCCCCCCTTGGTGATGGTTATTGGGAGGAACAATCCCAGAGGAGATCCTATAACCCTGCTCCTCTGATACATGACACGCCAAGAAGACTTCGGCCTACTTTTACCCTTGCCACAACATATAAGGGATGAGGCTGCAACCTTTAACTTGCGCTGAAACGGATACGTGCCGTGAAACATGTTAAGTAAACCGACGGCTCTGTAACACTTCACAACTGTGACGGGAAGTATACGTAAATTAGATTTCACCCCGCTCAACCTCGCACTTTCAAGTCCGTGTTTACGTCACATGATGTGGTTTCCTCTGATACTACCTGACCCTGCTGAGGATGGATAGATGAGATAAGTGCTCTGGGCGGTTGTATCCATTAGCTGCCTCACTTTAAGATAAAAGGCCTCAGATCCCCATTGTGACACGCGGGTTCAGTAGACACAACCATCTGCCTCTGCAAACAAATATATTATGCTTTAGCAAGTTTCTAGTGTCCCCCCCCTTCACGCTCACTGGACACAGTTCATCTGCTTTTGTTTATTTTGTCGGATTAGCTACTTGACAGCAAAGTAAGCTAAAAAGGAAAACGCAGCGACAAGACAGTCTGGAGCTGTCCAGCGCCCTGGATGTATTTATATGCAACGCGTCTGGCCCTGTCCATGGTGCTGACACTGGGATCTTTACTTCAGTTTAATGTTTTTTTTGTACCTGAATCCTGCGACTAGAAGGCTGTTTGTACCTCAGTCCTGGTGAACTCACTAATCGGGTACCAGTTCAAAGTCATGCACATAGCAGAATGGTCATAAGGGAAGCGCAGTGCCAGACAAGATTACTGTAAGATCAATGCCAGTGCTCCATGTTTCAGTCTTGAAATTCGTTACATTTCATGTTTCTTGCTTAGGTAAATTAAAGTTGCGCGTCCTCAAACAAATCCCAACAAACAAATACCTCCACTGACACAGAGCTCGCTGTATGGCCCAGCAATGCTGGCAACAAGAAAACAAGGAAGACATCTGAACGTATCGGATACTCCTCACCTTGGGTCGTTAGCAGACATCGACCTCCTCTAAGTCTTAACGACTGCAAATACAGCGCAAAGCAATCAATCGCCATCAACACACCAGAATATTCTGGGGATGGAATAATTGATAGGCTGTCTCCTGGTGCGTAACGGAGAGGCGGCGGTGATTAAATTCTGTTTAACATGGCGGTGTGTGTGTGTGTGTGCGCGCGCGCGCGCGTGCGTGTGTGTGTGTGTGGGGGGGGGTAGATGTACACCATCCGCGCGTATTAGCCAAGTACAGACGCAAGTATTGATATCCAGACACCATCTGTAACATGATCGAAGTGTGGAGGCGAGGTGGACTATTATGTGATGAGCAGGGGTCATCGACTCGCGCACATCGAGCAGCTGTCAGTCACCAGACCCCTCCTCAACTCAACACAAGTTATACACATAATGGAGTGGTGAAGTGTCAACACTTTCACAATTAAGCAAACTCCGACCAAAACATATATTCACTTCGGGAGATAATATATCTTGTGAAATGTATGACAATGTTAAACGGTGCATGGCCAGTTGTGCATCCAAAATACTCGCCCTGCAATCGTGTTCCCCCCGATCTGTTGCACCTATACGTTTTAAGATGATACAAACCGTAACATATAATAACAAAACAATACAAAAAACTAAAAACGGACATGTCAAGTATTCCACAATGACAAAAACACGACTTGTTAAGATGACCCCCACCCCTCATCGGTCCGTGCTACTTGTAAACTACATGACATCAGCGAGGAAAAAGGGGGTGTACTTGGGAGCTGGTGAACTGGGCGGGCGCTGTTGCACGTGTTCTGAATGGGGAAGACGGGCTCGCATCGCATTTCTCATGTCCAATCGATCCCTGCTCGGGAGGAGCGACGGGAGCGCAACTATCACTCTTGCATCACTATACCATTGCTCCCATCAGTGGCTCTCCGGCGACTTCAACGGCTCCGTGTGACAGTCGCGCGCAAGGGGGATGAACTTGTGTGGAGTGGCCGCAGGAGACGTCAGCCCGGTGTCTCTTTGGGGGAATTACGCACTTTTGATGACTTTCTCCTCAGTGTGGTTTTGAGATGGGACGCGGCACCGTCATGGCACATTGGAGCACATCGCTATTGCGCGAGCTCTATTTCCTCACCCGGCTCCGGAGGGCTGGTACTCTGGCGTTGCAGTAGCCCTCCTCACCCCCTGCTTCGGTGTGTTTGTGCGCGGGCTCCCGGAACTGGACAGGAGGCTCAAAGGGATTGCCCCGTTTAGTGGAAAACAAAACCAGTGGAGTTGAAGCAGAAAGTGGCAAAGCGCTCTCCTCTCTCACCTGGATCCTTTACAATTCCCTGTGATCATGCCATCGAGTTTATAGATTTGGGTAAGGTGGTGTTTTTTATTCAAATTAATTGAGTATAGATTCACATTTGAATTCCCTGTGCCTTTTCATGGCGCTCGGTCAATAGGCTAATGAAACGAGGATGGGGTCAGAGGGAGACTTTGTCTGTAGAGATGTGGAACATTTTAGTTCCATGGGCAGCATGGAGAGATGGGTTGGTGATTGTCTGACTCACTAAATGACTTGCGAGCTGAAAGCAACTTTGATGTTCTTGGCTCAGAGCGCAGCAAACATGTTTGCTGAGGAACGATTTCTTAAAGAAAAGCATCAGGATTTCCAATAAAAACCTTCAGCGATCTCCAATTGACCAATTGACCGCGGTCCCACGGCGCGTGATTGCCATGCGTAAAAACGGACCACATGATGAGCCGATTCAAACGTCCGTCAATTCCCGCTGACTGTGTCTCGCGCGTGCTGTCGGTCAGCGCAAGGGTGATCGAGGTGAGATTGATGCAGTGTTTCTACCGCTGTGAGGTTAAATAAGCGATCGGTCGAAGCTGGGGTATGCTTAGTACCTATTGAGTGATCTGCGAGGCTGATCTGCTGACCGGGCTCTTTTCACGCGCCTTTCTAATCGCTTTTGCATGGATCGTGATCGGCTGGGAATAGAGAGAGTAGAGGAGCGCGCGCGGAGCTCAGACATATGTGGGGGAGAAATGAGGTGCCGCCGGGCTCTCCGGGCAGATTGCGCACGGAGGCAGAGAGGTGTGTTGCAGAACCTAATGGACACACACTACTGGTCTCTCTCTCTCTCTCTCTCTCTCTCTCTCTCTCTCTCTCTCTCTCTCTCTCTCTCTCTCTCTCTTTCTTATGCGCACACACACACACAAACTGGTGGGGGAAAATGACTTGGTGCATGTTAATGGGCGCAGTAATGAGACCCAACCCCTATCGTGTTGTAATTGTTAGTCATCCTTGTCTCAACCCCTCCCTCTCCCTCTCCCATCCCCTCATTCTCCCGTTGCTTATATCTCTCCTTGTCCCGCGGCTCAGCTCTGCAATTTGTACTGTACTGAAAGAGTGTAATTATTTCCCCATTGTTTTTAGCACGCCTTACTGGCACTCCACAGAGAGTGGCGTCATTAGTGTGACAGGGCGGACAGGAGAGGGGAGAGAGGGAGAGGCGAGGGTCCTGGGACTTAATTCTCATTGACAGTCACATTAACACAGGAGCAGCACTCTTAATCCTGAGGAGATTACTCTCTCCAACCTGACCCCCTGTCACCCAGCCACACACACACACACACACACACACACACACACACACACACACACACACACACACACACACACACACACACACACACACACACACACACACACACACACCTGTATGAGAGTGGCACTCTGACATCTGGCTGTGCCGCTTTCCCTGTCTGCAGTGGATGACTACTTCTGTCTTTGTCACCCTTTTCCATCTCCTCACACCCAACCACGCTCCCGCTGCACTTTTTTGCAGCACAAAACACACGCCCAGAAATTCACACAGTTGGCAATTACTCCTCTCTCCAGGCTCACTCTCAACTAAACCCTTGCACCCCCCTCTTCCTATAGTCGCTCCCAGCAGTGGGACAGCCGGTATCCTCTGAGGGCCGTTCGGCTCTACATGTCTCAACAGCCTCCTATCTACTTACCCCACAGAGGGCTGTTCAGGATGACTGGCTGGGAATGAGGGGGAATGGATTGTGTGCATTTGTGATTGTGCATGAGGACACGGCCAAGCTGAGAGGCGATGGACGGCAGCAAGGACGAGACGTGAGAGCAAGGGAGGCGAGATAAATGAGCTGGAAGAGATGAGGCGAAGAAAGGAGATAGTGTTTGTGTGGTGTGCGTGTGTGTGTGTGTGTGTGTGTAACTAGGAGGAACTCTGTACAGAAGGATCTTGTGAATCTGTGTGCTTGTTCATGTGTGAGGAAGAGAAAACACGAGATGATGATGATGATGGTGTGTGTGTGTGTGTGTGTGTGTGTGTGTGTGTGTGTGTGTGTGTGTGTGTGTGTGTGTGTGTGTGAAAGCCGTTCTGGATGATATGCTAGATGAATAAACGGGGATCAGGCATGTACTGGTGAGGTGACAGCAGCGCGACAGATTGGAGATCACCTCCACACACACACTGGCATTAACAGATTGACTGTGATGAATGGATACTTCCCGACTGAGAGGAAGAGAGAGGAGAGGCCTTCTTTCATGTCATGGGCAGAAAGATGGAGAAAGGCCTCCCATTTGTAAATGACAGTGTCCTGGACAGCTTTTCATCTCTGGGTGCATTGAGTCAGAGAACGTGAACCGGCTTCAGCAGAAGCAGTGGACAATCACGTCTTTCCTTATCTTCGTGAAATCAGGTTCAGGAGAAAATACACCCAGGGTACGATGTCTCTTCTCAAAAAGGAGATCCATGACTCTAATGGAGAAACGAGTGATATTAGATCAATTGATTGTGAGTGTGGCGTGTCTCTGTTCCCTGTCTCGACCACAAAACCACAGTTGGATAGAGGTCACCACCCATGGTAAAAAAAAAAAAGAAGGTTAAAGTTCAAGGTCTAACATGTGAGACCTTGTAACAGTGTGTGGTGATACACCAAGTGTAGGCCTCCACAAATATAGGAAATCACTTTCCACCTCTTCAGCTACATTGGTATTGTTGCATGTCAGCCAATAAGTGACAACCTACAGTGCAGAAATGCTAAACTATGTTTAAGGCCATTTAGAAACAGTGTCATCACTACCGTTGAGTGTACAAGCAGAATTTTGTTCAGCTGTAAAATGTCCCACTAGATATATTCCCAATTCTTTAAAGAGACAAATCTACAGGATCCGTGACAAGATTACGCTCATGTCTTGATGAAAACATTAATATTGGCCAAATATAAATAGCATCTCAAAACAATAACACCTATATATCAATATCTTTCATAGAATTGCCATCATCCTATTTCCATTATCACGACTAACGCAGCACAGACAGGCATCATGCAGCAAAAAAATACGAGCGCATTTGAGTCACTACATATAAGGTCATAGTTTACCCACATCGCTGCACATATCAATACACATTTACGAGCAGTTGATCCGATCCTAAAAGCGTTCTAACGTGTCCTTTAAGCAAAGGTGTGGTGATGACTTTGGCCTTTACTTTCACTCGGCAATCATTTTGTAAGAGCAGTGGAGGTCTCATGCTCGAGCTCCGCAGCTGTGTGTGTGTTCCTTGTCTTCCGTTCTCCCCCTCTGTCAGTCAGTCAATCAGTGACAGCGAGGCCTCGGTCTCCTGTGAAGCGCCACCCATCACACCGTCCAGACCCTCTCTAATTCCATCTAACAGGTCCCGCTTTGACTGACAGCCCGGGCTGCCACATGGCTTCCTCCTGTCCGGCCCGGAGACGACAGGGAAAGGCACAGCGAGCCCCACACTTAAATGTTCAATGACAGTTTGCGGGTTCGTGGATTACTGTCCTTTAGGTGCCGAGTGCTTTTAAAGAATCAGCCATGTACCGTCGAGGGATTATTTTTTTAGAAATCTGTTTGAACATTTCGGAGCAACTCATTTATGTTAAATGTTAGTCATTTTCAAGCCGAGAGTTTTGAGGATGTCGTGGCTCTTTTGTGAAAACTGAAAACGATTCCGCTTCACGGGGGCTCAAGGTGATTCCTCCACAGCTCCAACTCACTTTGACCATGACAAATCTCCCAAAGTGGTAGTAATGATTGTAATTGAACGGGCACAGTTCCTTCCCACAGTGCTCTATCTATCACCTTGGATGCAATCTGCTGCTTCCACCCGTGTGTGTCATTCTGTGTGCGTCTCTGCGAGATAGCGGGTTCCTGTTCGCGCCCCCTCCAGCAGCTGGCAGATGCGCTGGTAACCGTGAGCGACAGTGTTAGTGTGTTTGTGGGATTGTGAAAAGCTCCCAGCATGCTCTGCAGCGTGGGTCCACTGTGAAGTCGTAGAGAGAGAGCGGTGCTGTGGTGGCGGGGCCTGGGGCGGTCATCACAGCAGCCCTCAAACAACACTGCGCCTCATGAGGAGGGGGGAGGGTTCAAACCTGTGGGCCATGAAAGAGAGTGTGTGTGTGTGTGTGTTTGTGTGTGTGTGTGTGGAGGGGGGGGGGGGGGGGGGGGGAATAGAAAACAACAGAGAGGGAAATAGAGGAAGTCAGGGCTTAATGTTGGTGTTAGCTGAGTTGGATTGAATGGGTAGTCGGGACTGAGGGGAAATCTGTCAGAGGAGTGAGTGAGTGTGTGTCATTGTGTATGTCAGTGCACACAGTTTATGTGTGTGTGTGTGTGTTTGTGTGTGTGCGCGTGTGCAAGAGGTGATGGCTCTGTAATGAAAACAGCAGGCAGTGGTCGAGGGTCCCTCTTGGTGGCTGACTGATGTCAGTCACCAGCGGACAATAGCCTCCCTTGGGGATGGTTGCTCGGATGAGGATGAATTACTATTTTGTGTGTGTGTGTGTGTGTGTGTGTGTGTGTGTGTGTGTGTGTGTGTTTGTATTGCTATCAAGTAATATATTTCAATTGGGTTTTAATTCATGAAGTTGAAGGTGATTTAGATGCCTACATTCTTATATGTTCTTGTATTAATCACAGTGTGGGGGATGAAAATCTCTTCATACTGTATAATCACGTTATGGAGACTCTGTGAAAACACTGGTCCCCATAAGGAAAATCCAGACGTTTGGGTTAAGACTTTTTTTTCTATTGGGTTATCTTAGGTTTTAGGCATCCCTTGGTTCTGAATAAGGGTCGGTAAGTCTTCAGGGAATTAATGTAGGTCACTGCAATATTCTTCCAAATGATGAGTGAGAATATGCATCTACAAGCACGGGAACATTTGTATGAAAGTGTTTTCACGTCAGCTGTTCCTGATATCCGTGTATGATCCTTGTATGGAATTGTTTGTGTGTGTGTGTGTGTGTGTGTGTGTGTGTGTGTGTGACAGAGAGAGGCCCTGCTTGTCTCGGGGGAGCAGAGTGATATGGTGTCATGCTCCGGAGAGCCACAGACAAATTAATTCACTTATTGACACTGCTGACACGTCTCAGTGACTTTGTAAAATGAACAATTGATCAGGCTTCCTCTCTCTCCCCGCTCTCTTTGCACTCTATTTTCCCGACCTCTCTCGCCCTCCTTTCCTCCCTCCTTCTCTGCCGTTTGCCACTCTGACCACTCTCCAACTCCTTTCGTCTGTCGCTTTGTTCCTTCCCCTTCTTTTCGCTCCTTTTCCCCTTTCTACTTCTATCAAGCGCTCCCTTTTCTTTGGCCGGCCAATTGACAGCCGTGGCACGTACGGTAATTAATATAATTACGCGCAAGCTGGTCATTAGCAGCAGAGGGGAGTGATATCATCAAGATGTCGGTTTGTGAGTTTATGTGCGTCTTCGGATGTGCGGAGACGATGCGCAAGAGTTTGCGTGAGAGGAGGAGAGGTTATGAAAGCAGCTTCTTTGTCTGTGTGTCCATTCATGTAAAGCTGTTGTGTGAAAGCGCCGTGAGGCCGAGAGTTGAGTGTTTGTCCGGCGCTGTTCTCTTGGCCAGAGGAGCAGCTACAACTACAGCACTGCCGGGGCTCATAGAAAATCAAAGCAGGCTTCACATCAACGCTGTTTATTTCCCATTAATCATAACTTGGGCACAAAGCACAATGAGTGGCCGCTGCACTCGGGAGACTCGCTGTCAGGGCCCCGTTCGGCTTTTGTTTGGCTCCGGGCCGCCCTCCGATACCAGCAGCCACAGAGGAAGTGTCCAGTCGGGGTTGGGAATACACTGCCGCAAAGACACACACACACTTTGTTCTTATCTTTTTCTTATTCTTTGTACAAACAGGAGCAAGGAGCAATTGCTGGGTGTGTAAAACTATGTTTTATTACTTGGCTAAGCTGTGCTTCTCTCCTCTATACCTCTCCTCCTTTCGATCTGTACAGGTTGGGAAGGGAAGACAAACTTGGTGACAGTGAGAGAATTGGTGAGAACAACAGTCTCGTAGTGAAATAATGTGAAGAGGGGAAATGAAGGAAGACGGGAAAGAAGCACAAAAGAGTTAGTTTCCCATTACTGGAAAATTGTCCTTCCTGTTAAGAACATTTGGATTATGCAAATGCATTGTTGCATTATTGTGCCAGTAAATAACTACAATCCCATACCTACAAAGAAAGTCTAGTATTGCTTCTTTGGTAAAAGATGTGAGGGGCAACTTTACATTTGCATTTGTGCATGATAGCGTGAATAAAATGTGAAATCCTTGTCGAGGGAAACGTTGCAATCGACCTCGCAGGGAGGAAGGCAGATCGTGGTGTAAACACAGAGCTTACTGAGTGAACAGAACAGTACATAGAGATTGCACTTCACTTTTCTAAATCACAGTGTTTACTTTTCTTCTTCTTTTCTTTTTTCTTTTTTTTGATCACAAAAGCAAGCTGCAGCCAGCAAAGGATAACAGAGGAGTAACAACAGGAGGAAGGCATCAATATTGCAGATACTCAGTTTGTCTGAGCGGAGAAGAAAACCTGCCAAAGTGTGTGTGGGTGTGTTCAGCCATCTAAAAGTGTCTCCTTTACTTTCCACCTTTACATCCATCTTCCAGTGCTGAGGGACACTGACTTTTAATGGCCTTTTATTGCTTTATTAGAGTGCGCCAGATTTACAGCGCAGGCCATGCCTCTGTCTGTCAGCGGCTCTGAGGAGGGTTGCTCTGATCTATGCCGCTCAATGCCGGCTGTCTGGGACTTAAACGACTAACTTGTAAAGAGGAAACCAGGGACTGGGCCGTGGCCGCAGACTTGTTGTGTTAGCGAGCTAATGTTTATAAGCCTGTTAGCGTCTGTGCTTTTCTCCCCTTCCATAAAACAACTTAACAGCATACATCTGCCTCTCCCCCTCGTCTGCTTTAGTGGAAGGGCATGTTAAAAATACTTTAATAAGACTTGCTCGCAAATGTGTGAATGTGACAGGTACATTCCGCAAAACTATGCAACGAATACTCCAGGGTAAGTGGGGAGAGAGGGAAAGAATAAGAGAACGAGGTAGAGGGGAAGTGAGAAGTGCTGAGAAAAAAGATGAAAACATGTTGGCAGTGAGAGAACGCAAAGGGGGGCAAAGAGCAACCTCGGAAAACACCAACATTTTCTGAGCACTTTTGCGAAACACACACACACACACACACACACATCTACTCCGTGGTCACCGGATCCTGACACGACGGCTAGTGCAACAAGGTGGGATTTGGATTTAAGTGCAGGCCGATCAATTGAGCTGTAATGGTACCTTAGTGCCGAGGCCATTCTCTGAACTCTGCAGTCAATACCGGACTCAGGTAATGGCTCTGAAGTCCGACTTTCACTCACAACTTTCTCCCCTCTCTGACTCCCCACCTGGCCATTCCACCAAACAGGATCCTCCACTTTATTGCTTGTTGGTTTATTAGAAGAAACAATAGGGTTGCGGTGGAAGCACGGATGGATGGCAATAAACAGGTGCAATGTTATTATGTGTCCCTCAGATGACTTCTGACCTTTTCCAATCTAAAAGAATAAAAAAACTATGGGCGCTTTCATACAGATTCCATATAAGATTCCACCTAAATATTTGTTCATGCTCGTTTAAAAGCACATATTTGTGGCTCGTTTGTCATAAACAAAACTATCATAATACAACATGTGTCTGACGTATTAGTACATGAGTGGTAAGAAGTATTAGTGTAATATTGTATGATATCAGCGGAAACATTATTATATACATCTACATACACATTACCCGTCGTCATTTATGTCATATTTAATATATACAGAGTGTATCACAGTTCATGCTCTACATTTTACAACTTATATCATTTGCAGAGTGTTACAACTGTGGTTAGTTGGGTGTGTGTGTGCGTCTTTCATGCGTCTGACTCAAAATGTGTCAGAGATTTCTGCTTCACTTGTCACACACCAACATGCCTGGTGATGTGTGAAGAAAGAAAGGAAAAATGTTGGATGATTAGAAATTACAGTTGGGGGTTATTGACTCGGTGTTCTACAGAAAACCGTGCGAGAGGAGAAAGCAGACTTTTTCATCCGCACACGGATTAAGAGAGCAGAGAGAGACACACACATACGGAGGCATTGATACGAGAGTCACAGCGAAAGACATAAGGAGAAACAAACCAGGAAAATAGAGAGTCCAGAGAAATGGGGCTCTGGCTTCTGAATACATACTGGCGTGTTAATTGAAGTTTTTTGTGTGCCTCTGTGTGTGATGGTGTGCTTTTGTGTGCGGGCACTCACCCGCTCTATCTGCCCAGCGACCCAGAGGGAAAGGCAAGGACCAGCATGCCGTACTGGTGGAAAGTCGGAGGCAGACAAATATATAGAGGCAGAACATTACACGTCCCTAACTGAATGTTAATACTCTGCATATCGGCAGAAATCTGAAACGCTTCACGTAAGATTCCGTTGGGCTTTGTGCTTTCGCCCGTTTCATTTTCGATATCTTTCCGCCTCAGGGAGATGCACTTTGTTTTACACTGATATGCTTTTTGTCTGCTTGGTCTGTGTCTGGGCACAGAAGAATCAGCATGCTGAGATACTGGTGTGATGATTGTGTGATCTCTCCAATCTCAATGCCTTTCTATTTTTCACACTCAACAGCTCAACCAAAGCCCATGTGACAAAACCAAAAGATTATATAAATAATTATTTTGCTTGTTTCCGAGTCTGGGATCCATATATATATATTTAGCTTTATTTCATTTTGTATTTAAGGCAAATAGTTTGAAATCCCCCCCCCTCCCCCCCAAAAAATATGCTAATATTCAGCACTTCTAGTTTGTGTACAAAAATGCCATTTAGTCAAAGTCAAAGTCAAAGTCAGTTTTATTTGTCACTTCTTCCATATTGTGCAAACATACAGAGGACCTGAAATTATGTTTCTCTACTGTCTGAAAAAAAGTGAATAGTGCAACATTTAAAAAAGTAAAAAATAGACAACATATAACATATAAACATATAAACAACATCTAAACTAGACAACATATAACATATAAACAACATATAAACATATAAACAACATATAAACATTTAAACATAGTGCAGAAACATAAAGTGAATAGTGCACATTTAAAAAAAAAAAAGAAGTAAAAAATAGACAACATATAACATATAAACATAGTGCAAAAACATATAACATATAGTTATATATAACATATAGTGCAAAAACAGATTAGGAAACTATTTAAGTGTGCGTTAA
Source organism: Myoxocephalus aenaeus (assembly GCA_038501785.1). Classification (NCBI taxonomy): domain Eukaryota; kingdom Metazoa; phylum Chordata; class Actinopteri; order Perciformes; family Cottidae; genus Myoxocephalus; species Myoxocephalus aenaeus. The sequence goes on along the minus strand of JBAMJR010000043.1, from coordinate 2,044,043 downwards.
CAGCGTCATGGCACATCAAACTAACACTGACTAACTGATTTAGTCAGCGTTAGCTGCAGTTACGGTAGACAGCATTTAGATAGTGTTAGATAGTATATTTATCCTGTGTTTCAGGACACAACACTGTCTTTGAAGAAATCATTGTAAAGCATTACTGATCTGAAGTGCTACAAAAGAATACATTCAATGTACAAAGGAAATTACGTTGTAGGTTTTCAGACATTCTTTATGGAACATGACCCAGCTGCTTTATGTGTTACATGTCTGATATTTTACGAAAGGCCGCCATTGCTTCATTGAACTAACCAGCCAATGTATCAGTCGAACTTGAAAGCTCATCCACAAAATGAGCGTGAGAGAGAGAAAATAAAGACAGACTGTATACTAGTGAGGCACAAGAGGAAGGACAACAGAGATATTAGGAATGTAAAAGAGTTGATGAATTGAGTATAAATATGCTCCTCTAAATGTAGTTATTTCAGCTACACAACGGTGAATGTGAGACAATGAGAAGAGTCACCAAAACCAAAGTTTTGTCGAGTACAGTATCACCCATAAATTATCAGGCAGTAGTCTTTCCCTTTTCTTTCTTCACAACCTCAAATAGACAAAATATCAAAGGTCACCAAAGTCATTGTCCTGGAGATCGCAAATGACCTTAAGAAATATGTCGATTTGGCGAGTAGTCGCTGAGAAATTTTGCTCTGGCCCAAAGTGTGGAATGGATCGACCTAATGACCAACATCATCATCCTGAGGTGGCGAGTGAGGCGAAATCAATCATAGATTGATGACGGGACGACCCTGTCACGCGGTCTGAAACAGAATACATTTATCATTCCCGTTATTTTCAATAACAAAGTCTGATAAACAGCACTTAAGGAAATGCAATTACTCCAATTAGAGATAACGTATCGACTTAAGAAAGATAAACCAGGGATATCAACAAAAGCCCAAAGATAGACGCTGTTGCACTAAACAGGCGGCGCAGAGGAGATCAAGTAATGTTGCTGTTTCTATTCTTCGCAGAAGCTCTCAGTCCTCAATGAACCGAACTTCCTGTACCGTCGATGTAATCTGACAAACAGCCAGAGTGTCAGTAACATCCCCGTCACGCAGAACGTGTCTCACTGTTTGAGTTCTGATGCAAAGCAGACACACGTGTTTCCCCGGTGTGACAGATAAGGTCACCGAGCTTCTAGGAACGAGTATCATTTTGTGAATTCACCTTTTGTGCTCGCATGTTTGTGACTGTGACTGTGCGCTCGGAGAGTGCTGGCAGATGATGCTGTTGGGATGCAGGGCACACAGATATATTTGTGGCCGAGGTGGGATTGTCTCATTGAATGTCAATGAGCGCCCGTGTCACTCCTGTGTGATTACTCCAAGGAATGACACAAATCAGCCCTTCAACCCACAGAGACAGAGAGAGAGAAAGAGAGAGAGAAAGAGAGAAGGAGAGAGATGAGGTGGCGACTTGGTTATATAGGAGGAGGGATCATTTTAGAAAGAGCGAGACTTGATGTTCTCAGATATTCTTGAGC